>PVIR01003460.1:0-17813 GCA_004026965.1 Petromus typicus
GTAGTTCAGGCTGGCCCTGAGCTCACTATGTAGCTCAGGTGAGCCTCAAATTCACAGCAATCCTCCTGCCTCTGTCTCCTGAGTGTTGGGATTACAAGCATGAGACACCACACCTGACACTGCGGTGTATGGTAATGACTGCTGATGGATATGAGTCACCACTCCTGGCATTGTTGGTGGTTACTGGGGATCAAACTCGGGACCTTGCACTTGCAAGGCAAGTGCCAGAATCACTGATACAAATCCCTGGCCCCATCTACTTGTTTTTGACCTGAGCACTTTGGTCATTAAAATTTATGGTGATTTATGAGTAGTACAACTGTAGCTGTGTTCTCATGATCTCAACCAAATTGGTGTGACTAAGACAGTAAGTGTGAGACATATTTTATCACGTGGAGAGCTAGAATGTGGTAAGAGAAACGTACCAGAGTCCAACACAAAATTAGTACAGTGTAACAAGGCAAATTATCTGTGCCTTTATGATGGTGGTCACAACATGCTCTCCCAAAGGAGTCAAGGGGCTCATTTGGAAGTGGAGTTAGGAAAAGGCCTCATAATTAAATTTAGGTGTGATAATTCAGTTTTGTAGTCTAGATGGGATTCTCTTGGCTGAAGTGTGAAAGGTGATTTATAAGAGGACACATTAAAAGAGGAATACAGGCAAGAAAGGGAAAACATTAAAGAAAAATTTCTGCCATCTGTAACCTGGCCTTGTCCTCAGAGCTTAGCTGTCCTTTCTCCTGCTGGGTACAGTCTCATAGAACACCAACATCAGGCACAGTTATTCTGAGATGATGATCAAATGCAACAAAACAAGGTCAAGCTGCCTCCCACAAAAGAGCAAACACTCTCTTCTCTGCTAATTTGAGTGGCTACCATTTCTTAACCGATTATAGCTTTATCCCTGCTCCAGTTCATGCTCCATATAGATAAGATTTACTGAGGTATGTTTAGTTTTAAGATTGCCTAAAACTGCTCCCATTTTTACAGCACACAATCCAAAGTGGAACTCTGTTTGTTTAGACCAAATAAATCCAAGTCCTAGAATGGATTCTTCTAACATATTCTTACTGAGAAAAACCAAGCTTCCTCATGGCACATGTTGTCTTTCACTGCAATGAGTAATAAGCGCCATTTATTTCAATTCTGGTATGTTCCTGGTAGTCTTTGCATAGAGGACATTACCGAAGAGAACAGAATTATTAGTGATATGTGTGTGTGTGTGTGTGTGTGTGTGTATGTGTGTGTGTGTGGGTGTGTGTGCCATACCAACAGCATGAAATAAACAATGGTTGCAGAGATGGAGAGGTTGCAAATTCCAGAAATACTTAAAAGAGGAAATCAGAAGTCCTTGACTATATTTGGAGATTGAGCATGGGAAAGGCTCAGAACAAAGTCTAAGTCTATAGTGTGTGGGAAACTGGGTGGATATCATTGTATTGATAAAAAAGGGAAAACAAATAGAGGACAATTGCTATTGTTTGGGCACATTTTGTCCTCCAATTTTCATGTGCTGAGATTGAAGAACCTGGCCTACCTGGGGATGACTGAGCTATGGGCCACCAAAATCACAGGGACTGTTGCCTGCCCTGAGAAGCAAGTGGTATCTCATGGAAAGAAATAGTTCCTGTAAAGCAGCTTGTCATAAAAGGACAAGCCTGCCCTAAATCTCTTTTCTTATAGAGTACCCAGCCTTAGATATTTTGTTATAGCAAAACAAAGTGGACTAAGACAGGAACTTTTAGGGGAAAATTTGATATTTAGAATGAAACATTTATGAGACAGCCAGGGAGAGGTTCAGCAGACAGTTGGGCATGTGGATATAAAGCTAGGAAAGATATTATCTAGCAGCTAAATCTCAAAGAGAAGATGAGATCATCTTGGAAACATGCATGAAATCAGTATTTGTCTGAGAATGAAGCCCTGAGATTTATCGGTTTTTAAAGAGTAAATAGAAATGAGCGTCTCATGGAAGAGTGTCATGGGAACAAAGATGTTAAGAGTTTTGAACTGGGGAGTCATGACTTTCATGAGATACAGTTGAGAGATCAAGTCTGGTAGGCTTGGAAATTATGAAATCATTGGGAATCAGAGGGAGACAGAGCAGTCTTGGTGGGATGACAAGTGTGTGCTCAGATAACAGTGTGTCAAGGATAAATGGAAAGTGAGCGTAGAGACAGTAAGTGTGACCAACTCTTGAAAATGGCTGAGAAAAAAGTGGAGTCAAGATGAGCTTGAATACAGATATGGGATTAGACAGTAAGGAAGAATAAAATGCAAACACCGCTAAAATATCTGTTTAATTTACTGGTACATAATCAATGACTCCATCAGTCTTTGGTACATCTGTGTGCATTCAAACTATGTGTCAAATGAAGGAATGATAGAGGGTAATTGGTAGAGAACTTTTTAGGAGATGTAGATGGATTTGGAATCAAGGGATCAAATGTTGCTAAGCAGAGAAGTTATATGTCATTTGCTAAAATAAATTCAGTGATACCATGTATTTAATTTTGGTGTTTTCCCCTAGAATCTCTTGACTTTTCCTGCTCTCTCATAAGGTATAGTTTCATGTAACACCAAACGTTGATGAATATTATCACCATAAATTTCATTTGGCAATAGTAAAATCAGTGGAAGTGGAAGAATTGACTTATTTCAAATTTTAATAACCCTTTTAATGTTTCCTTTGTTCAATCTTTCCTATTTATGAAATTGTCATAATTTTGTTCATTGAAAGACTTTATGATCATCAGAGTTGGCTAGTAATAAAATGGGCTTCCCCAGAATGTACTGATTTCCCCATCACTGGACTCGTTATACAGAAGTCAGATAAATAATTTATTGAGAAAAAATATTGAAATCCAAGCATCATACAAACTGCCTAGTGTATAAAGACTCATTTTAAAGATCCTTGCAAAAAAAATCAGACAGTTTCCTGCTTTAAAAGTAACTGTTTCTAGTGTTTTCATCTTATGTAGGTATTTTATATTGAGTTAAAACTTTTCATATTGGAAGAGAAGTTTTAGATTTTGGCAACTACATCATCTGCAAGGGAATTTGCAGTATGGCATAGTGTTTGAGTAGTCTTCCCCATTTTGTTGTTGTTGTTGTTGTTGTTGCTGTTGTTGTTGGGGAGAGTGGAATGAACTACTGAATATCATTTGGTTTCTCTTGGTAAGTTAGTGTTCCATTTTTCCATCAATACCCAGAAACTTCAGACTGATTAAGCATTGTCTTTTACAAAGAAAGAAGGACTGTCAGGAAGCTGTATATTTTTTTCCAGTGGAGCACGAAACTGTGGCTATTCTTTTGAAGTACCTAAGAGATTTATTGTTTGGGGAGCTTGCTTTGTCAATTCTGTTGGATGGTTTTACCAATGCAAACTGACGCCTTTCCAGAAAGGCCTGCTGTTTGTTAGCTGCCAAGTGTCTAGTGAAGAGATGAGTGTAAGGCTGATACGGTAAAAAAATAAAATAAAATGTGTGTCCAAGAGACTAAATGAGAAGGGCTATACTGGGGAGACCCTTCTGTACCCAATTCCAGAAGTCTCACCTAGACCTGGGTCAGAGCACAATCTTTTTCAAAAGCTATGATCTCCACACCCAGATAGCAGACCATGGAAGGACCTGAGGGGAAATTATGGATCTTGTCGTATGATCAGTGTCTCACTTTGGGAGTAACTTTGATGGGGCTTCACCAATCAAGTGGTTTTCGCACAATCTAGATGCTCTAATGGCTTAACTCCTATCACTTTTTTCCTCCGGTGTTCTGAGACTTTGTGACTCTTGCCATGGCACACAATTATAAATTCTGTTTATTGTTTTGTTCAGGGCATACGTGTGGGAGTGAGCATGCAGGCACGTGTACATACAGAAAAGATCTGCAATGAGGAAACTACTTTAGAGACAAGTGGTGAGGCTACTAATATTAATTAGCAATTGTACTTTCTAATCCCAAAGAAAGAAGACCATCTAAAAGTTTAAACTAACATACCATGTCTATCACAGAACAAGAAACCAACAACATGGCAAAACAAATTATGAATTCTTTTGGAGATTTTGTTCCTAAAAACCCAGATGCAGATATCTATCCAGTCAGGTCAGCTTGTTCTGGTGTTGAGTGACATGTTTTGAAATTTTAAGTGTGCCAAAGCAATGCAAAAGGAAAAGCTGACTAAAGAGTTCCCCTTGACCTAAATTACAAAAAGATTTCAGTAATAAACAGCTTCATGATCTGAAGACAGGACAGACTCTGGAAAGTGATCAACAGTACATCTAAACAGTTGCTACCACAGAGTATTTTTCAAGGAAGCAATTGGGTACTTTAAAAGAATAATGTTTTTTTTTTAGTCCAAATCAGGAGAGCAAGGGCAAGAGTGAAGACAAATAGAGAGAGGAATAGAGAGTAAACAAGGTGACTGGAAATTGGAGATAGTGTCAATGTTGGGAGTCGATCTGTTTTTGATTAGATAGGTTTTCTCTGTGCTGGCTGTATGAAATTAGTACTGAAGACTTCCGTTTTGAATTTCTTCCTGTAGGAGCTTGTATTACACTCAGCCCATAAGAGAGACCTTGGCGATTTCTTAGATAGAGGATACATTTCAAAAATTAAAGAGAATTAAAGGAATTAAATTGCATTCAGTATTCAAGTTATATTCTCATATAATTTTGGAAAGTTGAGCCTTGTGGTCAGCTCTAGGAAGACAGACCTCAAAAAAGAGTCTGAGCAGGCCTCAGAAGCAGGCTGAGGCCATTTGAGAAGAGAATTGTTGGGGTCCGAAAAGGTTGCATGAGTTCCAGGTAGTCATATTCTCATAGCTCTCTGGACCATCCCTCCCTGGAGAAGGATGGAGCCAGTGGGTGGTCAGGGCAGACCTGACTGGCAAAGCAGGCTCTGCTACTCCTCCACCATCTCATTGTAGTCCGTCCCCCATTGGGGCCGGCACAAGTGGCCAAAGGAGACACATTTGCCTCATTCTACAAGGAAGAGAACAAATATAATCACATGAGAACAGATGAGTCCCAAAGGCTTCTTCCAAGGCCAGCCCCACTGATTCAGAGCCGGATGGTTCCTAATTGGACCTTGACAGGTAAGATGTGCAGCACAGGTAGCATCCAGGGGCTCTTGTGAGATCTAGGTAAACTCTGCCTGGTACCCGACACACCCACTGGGATCCATCCGAGGTGGTTCTGTGTTGTCATAATGTGAAGATGAGATCTGAATGTGCCTGGACAAAGGAACCACAGAGAATGAATTTTCCAGAGGGACACTGGCAAAGGAGGTCGGCACTGGGATCTGCAGGCGACTGTGCTGCTCCCAAAGTGTACACAAAATGATTGCTAAATATTGTGAACGTCTAACTTAAAAATCCTTATTGCAGTAAAAGCCACATTGCCATGAATCCTTCTCAAAATCTTGCCCCTCACTACACACATATCTTGCCACTTTCTGAAGCACTTGCGGAAGTTCTCTCTTCTGGATGTTGTTAGCTCTCCTGCATGACTGCCTTGATGCCCTGAGCTGATTCAGAACATGGACTTTTCACAGCCATTGTGACCTTGGGGGAAGAGCCAGAATCATATGGTGCCAGAACCTGTGAATAAGGTGGCCAAGAACACACTGCTATGTGCCTGTGAGCCTACCTTTTCATCAGATGGCCCTAGGCAGTGGCATTTACTGCATTTTTGATCACATTTTGTAAGAAAAGTCACGAAAGAGTATTCAGAACTGTCTCAGAAAGCAGTGAGAATAGAATAAGTGTGTGAAGTGAGGAAGGTGTCTTGAGGGGCATTAGTGGCAATGTGACATTCACTGTATTTTTTTTTAAGTCACATCTAGTGCCTGGGAGTGAGGTGGAGTGACACATTCGCTAACAATTTTTCCAGCCTTTAGACAATATCCCAGCAATTTAGATCAGCAACTTTACTATCTTTCCATACTGGAAAAGTAACATTTCTAACTACCTTGTTAGCAAAAGCCAATCCATGCACCAGAAAGCTGTTTCTTCTATGGAGAATCCACCTGCTTCTCCTTTATCAATGACCTTTCTTGGCCTGAATCAGGTTGTCAAGAGGGTGGCTGACCTGGAAGAAATGGAGTTCTTGAGTGGGCAAACCTAGGGTCTGACCTCAGGCCTCTCTCTCTCTTCTTTCTCTCTTTCTCCCTCTCTCTCCTTTTCTTTCTCTCTTTCTTTTTGATTTCTTTCAGTCTCTATGCCGTTTTCTCCTCTCTTGTTCTTCCACCACTTGCTCTTTCCTTTCCTTGTCCTTCAGTCACATCTACTCCTTATCTTGTCTGCATACATTTCCCTTCCTTTTTTTCTGTCCTTCCAATTGTTTATAGAAACCATGACTAAAGCCAATGGATGTTCTAAATTTTAAAATTTCTGTGTTTAAAATTCATTACTATTTCCAGCTGAATTCAACTTTCTTTTCAAGTAAAGAAGTTCATGAAGTGAAACATAAAAGAAAGCAGAGTATTTCCCATGAGGCACTTGGTCAAAGCCTGCTGCCCTCTCCCACCCACTCCATCACCTCACATTTGCAGCCTTCCTGAGTTCTAGGGTGGTTATCTTGGCCTGGAAGTTCTACTGATGTCTTTATTAGTATTTTTTCCTTTCAGTTCTAGAGGAGGCCTCATGGGGGAGCTGCTATCTCACTGTAGATAAACATGCACTTTGTTTCTAACAAGGATTGACCTTTATGTTTGGAATGAAGCGTGACTTTTGCTACAGAGAAAAAGGTCCTCGGTTGTTATTTTCCTGCAGGGGTCTTTATTTCATTTCCCTCTGAGAGCCACTGAACATATTCTAATCAATTTGGGCCTCTATTTACCTAAGCAAAATATAATCTCAAAGTGAAAAAATAAGATGTTCATTGTGGAAAACATTTAACTTGCTGAACATTCGAATCAAGAATAATTTCCATTGTTTTTCCCTTGCACAGTGGGGGTTTCCCACGTACATCTTTAGAAAAACAGTCCGTTACATGTAAGCTTTGTTATAGCAGTACCTGATGTATGATCTTTAAAAATATCCAGGATAGAAAAATAAAAATGAAAATGAAAATCAACCCTATGTTACAAACACAGATCCTGTCAATTTCTTCTTTTTATAACATTCTAAGGGAGGGTAAATAGAAGGTAATTTGATATACCTTACTGCTGCAAAGGCTGATTTACCAGGCATTCAGTCATTGAAAATTTCCACGAATCCACTCTTTGGTGCAGCTCCAAGATGGTGAGGATTGATATTCTTATTGGTAACCCAGTGGCGCCAAAGATTCTCAGTACCTCCTGAATCATCAAAAAAGAAACAGCTTTGTCTAGTAGAGCCTTAGTCCTAGGAAGACCTTTTACTGGGATTATTTTTTTTAATTGATTGACCAGAACACTTTGCAGGATTGCAGGTTATCTAGTTATTGTATTTAATGTTCTTCATTTTGCGGTTGAGAAATTTGAAATCCAGGAAGAAAAGGGGCTTCCGTAGGTAACTCAGGTATCTGTTTCTATGCTCTATATGGCATTAGCAAGTCCTGGATATACTTTCAGGACTATTAGTATAAGAAAGGGGCACTGATCATCCCTGAGTGGTTCTTCAGTTTCAACCAGAACATTTCTGCTTTTAAATACATGATAGACATACTATTTGGGGAACATTAAATATTCTGTACCCTTCCTAATTTTTAGTTTTTAGTTGTCCCAGGTCTTCTGAATCCAAATCCATGCCTGATCAACACTGATTGTGAAATTTCCTCTCTACTATACGTTGCATCTTCGATTACTAGAACTTATTCATTAGTCTTAATGTCCCAGAAAAAGGAGTTGGCTGTGACAGAAGAGAAGTCCCTACCACAAAGGGAAAGAACAGAAGAGGAAATACTTCTGTTGCTCCATTGGGCTTTGGGAAAGGAATTGAAGCTCATGTAGAGACAACTGATATGAGAGCATGAATTCTGACAACTGTCTATAGGCTCAAGTGCTGAAAATGGAAGGCCGCTACACTAGGGGAAGTGAATCACGCAGAGCTTTTGTATTTCATTTCCTGGGTTGAGCTTAAGGAATAGTGGGAAGATAATAGCCCAGTAGTGAGGGAGGAAGGTGCTTAGATGAACTTGGCTCTCTGTGGCCAACCCATAGTACATGCAGACACAGAAATTTCCAAGTGTCCCGCATATGAGAAGGTCAACAGATGTCTGGGGCCAGGCTACAGAGATGGTTGCAGGTAGCGACTTTGAAACTGTGACAGTGGGGTCCTCCATGAGTGAGGACATAAACTCAAAGTCCAGATAAGTTCAGTCTGTGCAGTAGTCACTAATTCCAGGACAAGACCAGTGTAGGTATTGAGCCAACCAATGAAGAATCAGGGGGGCTGGGGAGTTAGCTCAGTGGTTCCAGCGCCTGTCTTGCAAGCGCAAGGGCCCGGGTTCGATTCCCCGGTAACCACATAACAGTACTGGGGGTGGAGACCCACACCCAGCAGTAACCAGTACCACATACCACAATGCCGGGAGTGGTGGCTCACGCCTGTAACCCCAGCACTCGGGAGGCAGAGGCAGGAGGATTGTGATGTGAGTTTGAGGCTGAGCTAGGGGCCAGCCTGAACCACAAAAGCGAGACCCTGTCTCAAAAAAAAAAAAAAAAAGAATCAGAAGATGTGAAGTTACACTTTTCCTTCCATTGAGAGATAAAGTGTACCACCTTTCTTGACAAGATCAAAACTCTGTTCAACAAGTGAATGAGTAGTGTGTTTATTGACAGTGGAGTACTGTTCTGCCATACAGAAGGATATACTTGAGGCATCTGTAAGGAAATGGGTGTACTTTGAGGCCATCATGTTAGGTGAAATATATGAGACACACAAGAGTAAATATCAAATATTTTCTTTTGTATGAGAAACAAAATATAAACAAAGAGCAAAATAAAAGACAATAGGAAGATACATCTTTTGCAAATGAGGAGAGGACCAAGAGATAGAGGGATGGGGAGGGACAGGAAGGAAAGGAAATGAAATTAGAATTAATACATGTTATGTGCATGTAGCGATTCCCACGGAGAATGTAATCATTACTGAAAACATGCACTAGTAAAAACAAAAAAACTGAGAGAAGATTAAAGTGATGAAAAAGCAACATGAACAAATGAACATTGACTTAAAGTGAGTTTACACAAAAAGAATACTTAAATCCCCCTTAGTGGCTCCTGACCCCTGGGGTAGTGGTGAAGGTCCCATTACTTTTTCTTTCTTTGCTCTTTTTTGAGCATTAGGTCTTGAGAGCTGGGTCCCTCAGAGCTCTCTGGACAAAAGAGGTGATCTGGTGAGGTAGGAGGAGCACTGCAAAGCAAGGAAAGAGTCAGTGGAAATCAGGCACCACCACTGAGTTCCTGGGAGCCTGAGCAAGTCACGCTGCTTCTCTGGGCTGAAGATCATGTATCTGTGACAGCAGGCCTGAAGAGCATCCCTTGAGAGCCCTTCTAGATTTGCTTTCCATGTTACACAAATCCCAACATTTCCTTTGCTAAGGTCTCAGCTGCTCCCCTCCCAATTTCCTCTTCTGGCTGTTAAGAACAGAATTGAAGAGACAGCCACTGGAGCAAGCTGCCATTCCTTGTTGAGGTCCAAGAGGTGGTTCCCAGCCTGGCCAGCTCAGGACTGGGGACAAGTCAGTGAATGCAGAGGGAACCCTGCTGTGAGAACTGTGTCAACTAACTCAGCGCTGACCAGAGAGGAGAAACTCACTAGGTCGCGGTCCTTTCACTCACCTTTTCTCTGGGCATCTACAGGAAGCACGAAAGAAAACAAACACCCCCAGCCACGCTTTCCCAGCCTCATAGGAGGTGTCAGGAATGCCCCATTGCCTCTGGTACTGCGAGAGTTGGGATGTTAGTGTTTTCATATAATACCAAAATGATATCTCTGTCAATTAAAAATGCTCGTTGTGCTTGTCCTCTAAGGCACTCTGCCTATAAGAACCTAGAGAATGGGTCTTATTTCCCTTAATATGCTGTCCTCCAACTCCACTCACTTTGCTGTAGGTGACAGAACTTTCTTATTCTTCACAGATGAATAATATTCCATTGTTTCGAGGACTACATTTTCTCTATCTGTTTATCTGCTGATAAGCACTTGGGCTGGTTCCATACCTTAGGTATTATGTAAGGTGCTTGTATTTCCACTATTTCCAGCTTGTAGGTATCTCTTTAGTACACTGATTTCATCTCCTTTGGATATATAATATACTATACTATACAGTAGTGTATTACATATTTATAAAGTCATAGAAAAGAGGACCCCAAAGACTCAAAAAACAAAAAAGAAAGAAGAAAGAATGTCAGAGATGTAGTTCAGTGGCCAAGTATTTGGATAGCATAAGCAAGGCCCTAGATTCTATTGGTGTAGCACACACACACACACTAAGCTATGGGATATGATATACTGATTTGATCAGTGCACCTATGCATATGTTGAAATATCACTTTGTATTCCATTAATATGCACAATTATTACTTTGTTTTGTAGTTTGTTGCTATGTAGTTCAGAGTGGCTTTGAATTCACTATGTATCCCAGATTGACCTGGAATTTACTGTGTTCCTACTGTCTTACCTTCCCCTGAGTGCTGGGACGACAGGCGTAAGCCACCATCCCCAGTAACTGTTGCATGATACTAAAAGATAAAATTAAATGTTGGGAAAAAAGAACGAGGCTTCATCACTCAGTTTGGTAACAAACATTGTTTTTACTCAAGATATCAGACAATTCACAGAACTGTAGAACTCCTTCCTATTGAGTGGCTGGAAGGGAAACACTGTTTATAAATAAAGGAAAATGAGAGTCCAGGAGAACAAAGGGAAATAAATAGCAACTGGACTGGTTTAATCAGAAATTAAATGTGTATTACCAGACAGAAAATAAATTCTTGTAGATGAGACCCTAACCATTCCCTGACATTGGGAAGCCAAAGTTCTTGCAACAGGTGGTTTGGTGAAAATGGATTCAGAGAACACTTGAAGCCTCTGTAGTTAGTGTCACCAGCTGGCACAGTCTGAGAATACCAAGAGTGAGGCAGGAATTATTATTTTTAGGTGACTGTGGTCCCAAGACTCAGGCAAAGGTTCAGCTCCAGAAATCACCTCCACTCTCAAGACAGACTTGTGCGAATAGTGCTACGTGGTTACTTCAGATAGTCAAGTCATCACACAATTGAATAAGTGCGATCTTCCGATCTTCACATTATGTACATTATATTTCTTAGGAGATATCCCGGGCTTTTGATGAATGCTTGGTAAATCTCCAAGGCTGTAAGTGAAGTACTTCTTCCCTTTTCATCTTATCCCTTCAATCACAAGTTGATTTGTGCCAGCTTCACCATCAGAGAACTGGATTCATCCCCCTTTGGCTCCCTGTGCATAGAACTGCAGCTTCTACTGCTTCTTCCGACAGCTGTCCCTGAGCTGCCTTTACTTGCAGCCCTCTGAAAGAGGGCCTCTTATCAAGGCCTGGTGCATATCAGAGGTGAAAGGTATTCAGGAGATCCACATTTCTTTGTTAGAAATATGATAAAACTAAGACCTAATTATAAAGGACATCTCCTAGATACAAAAGTGATCTTATGACTTCTTATATATTATCAAGAGCTAGATTGTAGTCCTTCATCCATCCAAAGTACTGTATGTGTTCAGGCTCTGCAGTCAGATAAATTTGTGATGGGGGAGCTGTGATACATACCATCTAAAAGATTCTGGGCAGATTTATTCATTTTCAAAGTGCAGATTCTCCAACTAAGAAGTGGAATGATTTTCCTGCAGTGTTATAAAAAGTCTGTAATATTATGTATGTTAAATTCCTGGCATAAAGTGGATATTCAATAAGTATTGAGAATTTTATATTTTTGTTTCACTTTGTTTATAAGTTCCTCAAGTTCAAGTAGCTGCATAGATGGTACGTTAGGTTTTTTATGGCTGCTGCAATGAATTGCTACAAACTTAGCCACATAAAATGATACAAATTTATTCTCTCACACTTGTAGGAACCTGGACTGAGTCTTGCTGGGCTGGAGTCCGGTATTTGTAAGGCTGGTTCTGGCTACAGGCTCTTGAGGACAATATGGTCACTTTCTTCTACATCTCCTCCAGGTGCTGACCTTACCTCACTCAACTTCACTCCTTCTCTGGCTTTTCTTCCTCCACCTTTCATTTATAGGCATGCTTATTATTTTATCAGGCTCACTCAGATAATCCACAATCATCTCCCAACCTTAAAATCTTTAACTTAATCACATTTTCAAAGTCTCATTTGCTATAGTCACAGGTTTGGGGGATTAGGACACGGGCGCCTTTGTAAGGGAAGAAATTAGTCTGTCAATCATGGATAGTTTAGAAAGCTATAGAGTTGATGAGACCAGCATTTTACTCTATGTATGGCCTGGGGGAAGAGAGAGAGAGAGAGAGAGAGAGAGAGAGAGAGAGCAGAGAGGGACAGAGAGGGAGAGAGAGAGAGACGGGGAGAGAGAGAGAGAGAGAGAGAGAGAGAGAGAGAGAGAGAGAGAGCTGAGCTGTAGCCAAGATGTGATTTTCCTGCAGTCCTTGAAAGAGTAGATAGCAGGTGCAGCTGGCCGAGGCCCAGCGTCAGGGCAGCGTGCAGGGGAGAGGATGGGGCAGCATGTTTCCACTCAGATTTTATTGCAAAAACAGTTCTGAAAGCATGGGGGAATTTCAAGAACATTGATGAACATCGAGAAATACTCAGGTGTTTGGTTTTCAAAGAAAAACTGTCACAATCTGGTCACTTGATGGTCTGTAAAATGATCTTCTAGGGAAACTAAAAGCAGAGCAAAATGACATAGCGAATGACACCAGGCCACTCATGCAGAAAGGAAACTGGAGATCTGGGGACACACAGCACAGACTCGGTTCTCCCGGACATCACTGCGCTTAGCTTGTCTGCAAAGGGAGGCTGTTTGCCTTATACACTCTTGCCGGTCAGGTTCTGGAGACAGACCTGTAGATGTCTGCCTCAAGCTAATCGCATAATTTCTATATATGTGCAAAGCATTCTTTCACAAACACCGTGGCTTGAGATGAAGATTTCTTTCTTTACAATCTCTATATCATCTATTTCTTTTGTCTGTATAATCCAAACATGAGTTTTCATTTGTTCTTGGCTTCTGCATTTCTTGTAGTTTCCCAAACAAAACTGGATGTAGGACACAACTCCTTCTCTCATTCCCCCAAAATAATCCACTTCTAACATGGCAGTTCATGATGTAAACTTTACTGGATTTAATAGTAAACATGAAAGAGCAAATCCTGCCACAAACTCCACAGTAAGCCTCGAAAGACGCATTTCTGTTCTCTCTCAGTAGTCCCTGCATTCGGCTATCTCACCTTTGGGCATCAGTTAGCTGGTTCTCTTATCTCACACAATTCCTACACCTTCTCCAAAGCTAGCTGAACCAAAACCAGGGTAGCAGTTGCTTCCTGTAGGAGCCACATTGGTGATGTGGTGGAACCCCAAGCAGATTTATCCCCCGGCCCTGGTATAATGCTGCTAAATTGTGTCATTTATTTTTATTCTGTCTTCTGGACTTTCATTTATGAAATGGACGTTTTGAGTATGGTTGAAAACATTAACATCTTAAATTTCACTGTTCTTTTGCATTGCTGGTGAGGAACGATTCTTGTAAGCTGAATGGGGTATCAGCGGGCTGAGGAAGTTGGGGTGCAGTGAGAGTCTCCAGGATGCCACCTGCAACCTTGTGTGGTTCTAGGAGCTCCAGTGCTCGGGAGCAGAGAAGCTTCTTGTCTGACCATTCAGAAACCATAACCAGACACAGACTAATTGAAATCTTCCCTGTCTTCAAAAGAGGGAAATAAATCTTCTTCTGTCTTAATGCCAGACCAAAAATGAGTAAGAGAATGGTTAAACACATTAGTTACCAACTCAGCATAGTCAGGAAATCATTACTCTGAGATTAGTTTACTCTCACAGAAACTAGAACTGGTCAGGGAGTCTGGGAGACAAAGGTCAGAAGTCACACAATGAACCGAGCAGAGAGCCAGAGTGTGACTGTTCTCGTCCCCTTCCTGCCCTCTTCTTAGCTCAACAGTAGATCTCAATGGTGAGTTCAAAGCAGAGGAGGCTCCAGGCTGCACAGGGGGATTCAGACCTAACATTCATAGCGCCTTGTCCAGGGAAAGTGACTAAGAAGCAGAATCTACCTGAAGGGCCAACACATAGGCCTTTCTATCCTCTCACCACACTGACACAGACCCCCTTCCCTCCTGCACAAAGTCTATCTCCCTTTTTCCTGTTATCTTTCTAGAAACACTAATCATAGTTCCAAAAAGTCATATGGAAATGGTAGCTGGTAGAACAGAAGAAAGGTCATGACATTTCAAACCTTCCTTCCCTCTAGGTCTATTCAGAATGTCTCCAATGAGCACGCTGAACTGGGATGTGTGATATTTTGTGTGTCGAGTGATTTATTAAAGAAAAATGTTCTTGTTAGAGATAGTTGCATTTGCTCTTTTAAAACAAAAAGAACTATGGCAACTGTAAACATGATCTGAAATAATCTTGTATCTGTGACTATTTGGATAAAAGCACCAGGGAATACAAATAGATGAAAGGTATGGGGAATGTTATAATAGATTTGAACCCTGATATATGTCCACCTCAAAATTTGAATTGTCTTTTTTTGCATACTTTAAAAATTTGAAGTGAAAGGGCAAAGTCAGCAATGTGATCAGGGCCTCAAAGTGAACTGGGAAACAAGTATCCACAATTTTGTATATAATCTCACAGCAATTGTTTGCTTTTAGACACATCAGACACAATGTAAACTCCCAACGGACAACACTGTGTGAAAATTCCAGGGATTGTGGGCAGTAGCAGTGACATCTATTCTGAAAGTCTATAAAATGTTATTAAAAGATCTCATCCCGTGTCCTTTCCCAAACCTAGCCTATCTGTGCATGGGCGTTGCTGAATGAGTGTTGAGATTGGACTGTTACAGTTCAGAAGTGCACTGTGTTCTTCCAGGACTTCGGTTTCTGCACTGGTTGTGCCCTAGGTGGGAGGGCTGGGTTAAAGCCACAAGGATACAAGTGAGGGGAGAGCTTCCCGGAGTGTTGATAGGATGACTGGGGAGGGACTTCGCTTTATGTTGGTGGCAGTTCCCGTCCGACACTCACAGACTTGAAGTTCTTGAGAAACACTCCAGGTAAGGCTGGTTCTCAGTTCTAAAGTGCGTTTTCCCCCCTAAACACACTTGCTTCTCCTCGTTGATGAGCTGGGGTGAGCAAGCTAGAAGGAAAAGAAAAAGATTATGGTCTTTTCTCTTTTTTTTTCTTTAGAGCCTGTGGCCAGTTTTGGGATGCCAGTTCCCTGCCATTTTCTCTCTTTGCACCCTGAGATAAAAAGTTACCTTTGAGAAGATGCACCTTGCAACAAAGCTCAGGAATAAAATGGGAAAAAGTCTTCTACTTTTAGCTTTCAGTAATTCTTTGCTTTAACCTTCCTTGCAGATTTCTCATCTAGTCACTCAGTGCTTCGATGCTGTCTGCTGGGACCGAGGAGATGATGGTGTGGCCTAACCCTCTGGACCAGGTGAGCAAACCTTTACCTTCTCTCAAGTTTTATCACCCGCTGACTGTAGGGATTCCCTTACTACCATAGTGCCCTCTCCTAAAAGCTAGAATAGCATTTCCTTCTAATCATTCCTAGTAACTCTTGCTTTACCTTCCTTTGCACAGAATCTCTGAACTTCCAAATGGAGAGGTTACCAGATCTGGTTATTTAAAGGGAAATCAAGCGTCATCTGGGAAACAAAGAGTAGCTTTTCCTCATGCATTTCTCAAATGGGATGAAATAAATACTTTGAAAAATCTCATCATTTAATTAGTTTCTCCATAATTCTATTTACCCCCCAAAATAGGGAATGCTACTTAAAGTATAATTAACATTTTAGGGAAACTGGTGATATCTAGTTGAGGATCTGTCTGAATTCAGAATCAAAAGTTTATATTGGGCCAGAGATTTAGCACATTGTTTCTGGCACCTGCCTGGCATGCTCACGGTCCCAAGTTTGATCCCCAATCACCATAATACCAGGCGTGGTGGCTCAGGCCTGTAATCCCAGCACTCGGGAGGCAGAGGCAGGAGAATTGCTGTTTGAGACTAGCCTGGGCTACATAGTGAGTTTAAGGCCAGCTTGAACTATAAAGAGAGACCCTGTCTCAAAAAGAAAACAAGTTTCTGTTGAACACAATTGATTGCCTTAAAGATGTGGAAGCAAAACTAGTAGTATTGATTCTATAAATAAGTTTCACACAGTGATGGCCATGGTTTATCCAAGGAATGCAGCAGTGTTTGCCAGTGAGAGCACATTGCTCAACTTTCAAGTTTCTAATCATGACAGTGTGGTGTAAAGTCTGGAGTTGGATGGAGAATAAAGCTGCCAGCAGGCCAAGTGGGTATTACTACCAGTACTAGTTTGGTGGGTTAAACTCTTGAGAGTTTTTGACATATAGCAGCAGGCTTTGAGGATGCATTTTTCTAAATAACCTATGAAACCTAGCTTCTTTTAGTGTGTGGATGCTTGATAAAGGTCTCAGAGATATCGCTGTCTAGTGCCTAGGCCTGGCTATTCTACGCTTCCACTCTACAGGTTCTTCTTGGAGCAATAATTAGAAAAATTGCATCAGAGAAACCTTTAGGGAGTAGTGTTATTTTGCTGCTCAGAGAATCCTACTTGTGTCCCAAACTTTGTTCTCAATAGATTTGACTCCAGAGTTCATTTCAAAGGTCTTTGCACCTTGAATTTTGTAATTCTAAAGAGGAGAGCCTTACTGATGTGCTACTGGGCTGCACATGATTTGAATAAATTTAATAAATTCCATATTTTCCTTGTTCCATCAAGACTAGTTCAAATTGTAACAGTTGGGTCTACTATGGTATTCCTTATTTTTAAATTTTGAGTACTGAAGATTGAACCCTGGGACTTGTGCATGCTAAGCAGGCACTCTGCCACTAGCCCTCCCTGCTTGTATTTGTTACACAGGTTTAAAACATGTCACTTAAATGCTTAAAACAGACACCTATTTTTGTTCTTTATGAGCAAACTAATAATGGCTATTTATCTTTATATTGAAAAGTAGATATTTTAAGGTATGTTATTTTTTCCTAATTAAATAAAGAGGTAAATGCTCCAAGAATCTAGTGCTATCTGACAGTAGAGAGGACACTCTATGAGTTTGGCCATTCAAAGGCTTCTAGTGTGTGTTCAAGATGCATGAAATGGTTATTTCACAGTCTCCAAATAGACTGTGATGAGCTGGGAATCTTTGAATTAGTATGCCTTGAATGGATCTTCTTTTCTATGAGTACTAGATAAGATAGTGTAATTTCATACTGAATTTATTGAGCTTTTGGTAGAAATAAGTAAAAATAAATATTGTTATTCATAGGTAATAGCTCAGAAAATCCACCAAGTAAAATTTTATATATATAAGCATATGAAAACAATAGAAAGTCTTCTGTTATTATAATTCACAATGATCTTTGTATATTTTGGATATTCCTAGAAAAAATGACTGTATACTCATTCATTAAGACAATTGAGAACATAACCAAGTGGAAAAGAGAATTCACTGTGTTGAAGATAGTATGCAATTATATTTCACCTGAGGCCCAAATATCTCTTCTTAAAAAAAATACGCTGGGAATTAGCTCAGTGTTCTGTTACTGGCCTTGTAAGCTCAAGGTCCTGAGTTTGATCCCTAGTACTACAAAATATATATCTATATCTTCTTT
>PVIR01003460.1:17913-40834 GCA_004026965.1 Petromus typicus
ACAATCCTCCTGCCTCTGCCTCCCGAGTGCTGGGATTACAGGCGTGAGCCACCACGCCCGGCACTGTGGTATGTGGTACTGGTTGCTGCTGGGTTGAGTCTCCACACCCAGTATTGTTATGTGGTTACCGGGGAATCGAACCCGGGTCCTTGCGCTTGCAAGACAGGCGCCGGAACCACTGAGCTAACTCCCCAGCCCCCTATCTATATCTTCTTTGTCCACTACTTTCCACAGGTTTAATGTTGTGACTGAGAAGCTTACTGCTAAGTACCTCACTTTATATCTTATTTCCATGCTTAATGAGTTAAATCATCAGACCTAATATTTGGGGTTGATGACGGTGCTGAATTTGTCTTTTAGTGGGGGCACCTTTTAGAATCGAGGCTTGTGAACTTAACAAGTGATACTTGTCTCTCTGTGAGGGCTGTTTGACTTCTGACCTTCAAAAGAAAATAGCACATGCAAAATTTTCACATTCTAAAGGCTTTTGGGATAGAGTATGACAGAGAAGAGCATGGCAGGAAGAGGGAACAGTACGGGGTTGGAAAAAATATATACAGAGAACTTTGATGCATTTACAATGTGTTTAGAAAGTAGGGTTTATGTTGAGAAGTAAAGGCTATAAATTTATGGTGGACTTTTAATGTCTAACTCCTGGAAAATGAATTTATTTTGTCTAGACTAGGGACAGGCAAACTATGCTTATGGGGTGCATCCAGCTGTCTGTAAATAAAACTATGTAACACCACCAGGCTCATGTGTGGCCAAATTGTCTATGACTGTTTTCATGCTGCAGCAGCAGAGCTGCGTAGCTGTGCCAGGAGCCTTATGGTCCATGAACCAAAACACTTGCTTGATGGCTGTTTACAGATAAGGTTCTCTAACACTTGAGCTGGGCAGAGGGGATTTGAAAGCATTGAATTGGAGGAATGACAAGGGGACAGTGGTAACTAATGACCATCATTCAAAAAAGTGCAGATGATACATTTATGACTGGCTGATTAGTAAGGGAACTTTTGGTGTATGACCTAGTTTTGCAAACAAAGGCAGTGGGAATGACAACCAAATGGCAGGATGTGTTAGCGACCTTGCATAAATAGAATCAGTTCAGCTTGGCACAGTTGCCATATGGAAAGAGGTGAGTTAGAAGATTTCTAACTGAGGTTTTATTCCTCAGTCACTAGCAGCAGGAAGTGGGTATGTACGAAATAACACAGAGAAGCTCAGATTTCAGGGGCAGATTGAACATGTTTTTGGATGTGTTGGGTTTGATATATCAGAGCGAAATCCTGGTAGAAATTCCAATAGGCATGAGTGTAGAGTTCATTAAAAGATTATTCAAGCACAGGCATATTTGATGTCCAGCAGAAGAGGAAACAAGAAAACTAAAGGAATGTGTACCCCGGGAAATGAAAGGAAAGACTCTGGAAGCTGGAAGGAGCGCTCCAAGAAGTGCACTGGTAGCAGTGCCAGACACTGCATGCATGTCTGGAAAGATGTGGACTAGGGAAATAACTTCAGGTTTTATATTCAGGATTTGATTGATGGACTTTAAGAGAATGGATCTGGTCAAAGAAAAGTCAGAAACCAGGCCTCCAGCAGTATAGTAAGTGGAAGTAAAAGGAATGACTTGATTTCTTGGGGGAAGTGGCTAAATTGGAAGAGGGAAGAGTTAGAGAACAATTAAGGAGGGTAAACATCTCAGCTCCCTACAGCATCTCCTTGATCTTGTTCTCTCTCATTTCCTTTTCATAGAAGTGAAGGTGGAGGGTTGGCCAGAGCAGGGCCTAACAGCTGCTTGTTGGAAATACTGTAGGTAAAAGGGGATTTGGGGATGGAAGTTTCCATTGGAGGAGGACTTCCTTATTTCCTTCTACACAGAGATCTAGATTCTGCAACCAAGCTAAGGTTCGATTGCCTGGAATGCTTTGGAGAAAGTGTCACTTGATAAGACACCTCATATGTTGTTTATCTACACAGATCAAATGCAGAAAGCAACGGGAAATGAGCTTGTACAGAAGAGGGCTAATCCCTACAAACATTCCTCTCCCAAGTGACACTTGCATTTCAGGCAGCTGCAGCTTTGTTCATTTTGCAATTTGCAAAACACATATTGCCTGGGGCTCCACATGTGTATCGTGCCTCGTGGAAAGAGCTGATTTTCTAGTTTGCCATGCTTAAAGGCCAACTGGGTCAGATTGCACTGTGCTGGTCACCTGAGCCCCAGAAAGCATCAGTTGGGCCATAGAAAAACAGAATGAACTGTCATTATACAGCATAAATTAAAGTTGCAGAAGTTATGAGGAAATGATCACATGGGAGGCATAAGACAGCTGAATTTATATCCCAAACTCAGATATTTTCCTGGCTTTAAAATTGGAATGTCTGAAAGAATGTCTGAATATGTCTCCGGAGAGGCAAACCAGGACTGATTGTGGGGAGGGAGAGGCAAGCAGAATTTCAGCTCAACATATGGAAGAGCTTTCAGGACACACAATTCCAGGAATTGTTGTTTAAGCCTACAACTGGAAATCTGGTGGTGACTTACATTTTGGCACGCACGCAGACAGCAGGCACAGAAAGAACGCAGTACTGGAAGTGGGGACTTAGTAGCCACACAGGGTGATCCCGTTTCCCTGGTTGTGGATTGAAGAAGGAAAGATTAAACAACTGGCTGTGAGCGCCTTCCAGCTCTAATGTCCTAAGATTCAGTTTTCTGGGCAGGACCAAATGGTATAGTGCCTTTGGGGGCAGAGCAGGCATAAGTGGCATTTCAGTCATTTTCATTTTAAGGGTAGCTTTCATGAGGTAGATCTTATTGTGTAATGCTTCTTTTCCATTAAAGCTTCGAAACATGGTAGAAATTTGACACAATGTCATTTAGTGAAAACTTCTTTTTCCATTTCTGTAAAAAACAAAACATGACTCAAACTACATCAAATGATAAATGGCATGGGCTCTGGACTAGAACTCTGACTCCGAGTCCTGGGAACTGTGTAATCCTAGGCAACCTGCTTACTTCTCATGGGCTTTAGTTTACATTCACGTGAAAATTTAGCCTGATAAAGTACCTACACCTCAGTGTTAGGAGAATCAAACAGTATCACAATGTTCGCAGTGAGGTTAGGTGAAATTTCTCATTCATTGTCTGAAGGAGCGGAAGTCTTCCGGAAAGTGCAGTGGGCACACAGAGAAAAAGAGAGGCAGGCGCTGTCCCTGGGGCCAGGCTCTTTCTGAGTGACATCAGGTCAGCTTTGAAAAGCTTCGGGTTTGGGCTGCTCTCTCATTGGCTTTCCTTATACGCTACACCCTACAACCCAGCTCAACTCCTTACTAAGAGACTGCTTTTGTTTTGTCCATTTCTTGAGATTTCCTAGAGTAATAATACACCATCATGTCAATTGTAAATAAAGACAGTTTTCAATTTGATTTCATTACTTATGATCTCTGTGCCTATTATTTTTCTTTCTTTCTTTATTGCACTGGCTAGAACTTTCAGTACTATGTTAAAACTCAGACTTTTTATTTATTTATTTTATTTTATTTTTTTAGGTTTTTTGAGACAGGGTCTCGCTTTGTAGTTCAGGCTGGCCCTGAGCTCAGCCTCAAACTCACATCACAGCAATCCTCTTGCCTCTGCCTCCCGAGTGCTGGGATCACAGGCGTGAGCCATCACACCAGGCATTGTGGTATGTGGTACTGATTGCTGCTGGCCGTGAGTCTCCACACCCAGTATAGGTATGTGGTTACCGGGGATCGAACCCGGGTCCTTGCACTTGCAAGACAGGTGCCGGAACCACTGAGCTATATCCCCGGCCCAAAACTCAGACTTTTTATATTTGGGTTTTTTTCCCCTCCCTTTGAACTATATTCTCTCACTGAAAGAAAAGTTTTGTGCTATGTAGCTTCATCCTGCTCCTCGGCCCAGACCCATGTAACAGCTTCTCAGACATGGCTTGAAGCAGAAGGTCAGTCCTCCGGGATTTCTGAGCAGTTTCTTGGACTCTCTAGATCTCTATAATTCAGAAGAACCCATGCTCTGTGGGAAAATTTTTTTTTTTTTTTAGGTTTTTTGAGACAGGGTCTCGCTTTGTGGTTCAGGCTGGTCCTGAGCTTAGCCTCAAACTCACATCAGAGCAATCCTGCTGCCTCTGCCTCCCGAGTGCTGGGATTACAGGCGTGAGCCACCACGCCCGGCTGTGGGAAAATATTTTAAACAGGGGTCGAATGCCTAGAAACAATAGGCAGTGAAGAAGCATGAGGGCCCGTTACTCCTAGCTTTCTTTGTACTAATAGTATAGGCCAGGTCTTCTCCGACTTTCATGCACATATGAATCACCAGGGGTTCTCAATAAATGTAGATCCTGGCTCAATAGGTCTAGAGGGATTATGTGCTTCACCCAGGCTCCTCAGTGATGCTTAGACAACTGGCCTGAGGACCACAGCTGGAGTTAAAAGGACAGGGCCTGAGGATATTTAGTATTCAGTCTGTTTTGCACCCTCCCTTCTGGGGGTAACTACCCTCAGCTGCGTGATTATGGTGTAGATCTCAGGCAGGATCCGAACTGCTACTTCTCCTTGTTTCTTGCTGCCTACATAATTAAGCAAGAAACAGGGACCTGCCTCCTACTGCCCTAGGACTTGGTCAAGAATTGAGCACAGAATTTTTATTGGCTCAGCTAGTTTATCTTGCACAGGAAAACTGAGCTAACAAATAAGAAGAAGCCAAACTCTAGCTCAGACTTTGAGGACTGGGACATTGTAAATCAAGACAATAAGTAAGCTACTGTAAGTTTCTTTTTCAAGGTATCTCACACATTTGTGCAATGCATATGTCCATAGCTCCTCAAGAGAGGCATGTAGTTTGGCCTACTTGCCCCATTAAGCTAATCAATGCCTTTGTGGAGTTTCTGACCGCAATCACTCTCCCAGCGTTAGTGTTGAACAGTTTTCTCAACTCATTGGATTTTATTTTGCTTCTGATCTTCCTGTCTATTGACCTTGCAGGACAATATTTGGACATAGGACAAAACACCCTGCAAAACAGTCACGTGAGACAAGTAGGTGCCAGGAAGTGTGCATTTAAGGAATGTTGAAGAGCATTGCTGGGAGCCAGGGCTCAGTCTGCAGCACCCTATCCTTAGTGAGATGTGCATGGAGAGGCTTCCAAGACACTAATGGGAAGGCCTGGGGAGAAGAGCAGTACCGAAGTCATCTTCCTCTTCAGGACCTTGAAAATAATTGCAGGCACATATTTTCTCTATTCTTTCATGTTGGCTGAACATTAAGCTTCAAAAAGTAGGAGTTAAAAAGAACGGACTGTGAATCTGCGGATCTGGGCTCTAGTCCCAACTATCGTGACTAGCTCAAGGACTTTGAGCATACCATTTCCCCTCTCCAGGTCTCTTGCCCTCAGCTAAAATGAGCAGGGGGATGGTTATTGGGATTGACCTCTGGGGACTCTTTTAGTAATGACAGTGTAGGTCTTTATGTGCCAACTAGCCCCAGAGACTAAATGCAGTATGCTCAATGCTTAAATTACTAATCTGTTCTTCTGAAAATCACATTTCCTTAGGTGGCTTGACTTTTAGGTGAATAACGGTGCTTAGGTTTACCCCAGGTCTATTAGCTTTGTTAGGCTGTCGGTGTACCTACTGGGCAATTGCCTGATTGATTTTTCTTTCTGAACCTTTTGTGAAGAATGTTTTAAAGGCAAGTATTCTGTTGCTCCCTGTGCCATCATTTACCAGATACTTCTTGTTGAAACTTGTTAAATTCAAAAACTATTTCTGCAGATATTTAATTTCTTCCATTAATCCAAATATTGATTTTCCTTTTCCAGGAGACATGAAATAGATGACACATGTTTTTATCTGAGAGATTTAGAATGCTTTACACTTTCTCAATTAGAGACTTCTCTATTAATTAAAAAGTACTTACACCAAGTTACACGTGGTGGATTTATGGACCTCAACTTCTTTCCTCTTTCCTTCTCTTTCTCTCTCTCCCTCTTTTTTTTAGCTCTTTCTTCTTTCTTTAGGGTATGAGCAACTGACATATTTGATACCTACTATGGGCCAGATACAGTACTAGATGCTTTTCCAAGCACTTAATTATCATAAAATATTGTTAGGTAGGATGGATTATCACTGCTTAAAAGCGGTGAGGCTGAGACTGAGTAACACATTCAAGGCCATTTCATTCCTGTGATTTCTCTGGCTAATAGAGTAATGCCTGTCTTTTGAGTACAAAGCACAGTCGTATATATGATGCATACCTTCCATTTACCCAGTCCAGTATTATCTTTGTTACACTACAGAGGAAGCTGAATCTCAGATAAAGAACTTGCCAGAAGCAAAAGACTGGAATTTGCTTGAACCTGGACTCATCCATTAAGGTTAACTAGTCTAGGGTTGATTTTGCCACATAAGTGAATTCTGTTAAGGACAAAGAAAGGGGAACTTTCCAGGCATCATTTATCCTCATCATTTGTGCAGATGTCAATAACTGGTTAAATACAAGTCCTGTTGGAGCTGTGCTAGTGAGTATGTGCCAAATTCTCAAATTAAACTTGGACTCTTTTACAGTCCTAGAAAGAGATCAAAGGGTGGCCTCCAAAGAGTGCCACACTTCCAATTTCTAATGTACAGAAAGAACTCAAATGCTTCGTTTGTTCAAAAGTCCTGGGCTAAAGCTAAGGCTGTAACTCTTATCTTAGTTGGCCATCAACTTGGAAGATGTCTAGCCTCTTAGGAGTTTCATGAACCTACTTGGGATCCTGAATCCTAGTTGTAGTTTCCTATTAGCATACTAAACATACCTTTGAATACTTAGGATAAGTAGCATTTGAAGCTACTATTGCAGTGGGATGGTCTTTCATCACAGACACTTTGGGGTCAAACTCTATGGATAAGCATGTATTGAGCCTAATAGCATGGGAGGTTGTCCCAGTGGTCTCATGACACATCTCCCCTCCATCTAACTAAGCACTTTGTCCTATGGGAAAAATATCTGAGGGCAGATGCTTTCTGAATTAAGCTCATCTAGAATTCAGGGTTTGGACACTGGCTATTTTTAAAAATAATACAATAATACAAAAATAATACAAAAATAATAATAATATATTATATTATATTATATTAGTATAATAATATTATATTATTACTTTGAAAAAATTCAAAGTAATCTAGACTCATCTGAAGTTAAAAGAAAATGCCTTCTCGGTCTATCTCACCCCTAATCCAACTCTCCAAGAGCAACCTCTATTAATATTTTGACATTGTTATCATTGCACAGATGATATATAAAGACACACATATTTATTTTTCTATATGTATACCACTGACTAAGTAGGAATTATTACTTTTTTATACTTGTGCACACTTAATAACTGCTACTTGTCTCAAGATAAAATGCAGTGTAGTGATTTAAAACTTGAAATAAAATGATAGCATAAAAATAGCTTTGCAACTTGATTTTATTGCTCAGTGCATCATGTCATACCTGCACATCTGCCAACTTAGTGTACATGACATTCTGTGGGGTGTGTGTTTCACATGAAATATAGTAGCTTTGTTGAGATATAATTCATAAACCACAACATTTACTCTTTCAAAGTGTGTAATTCAGTGGGCTTTACTATATTCATAGTTATGTGACCATCAGTGTAATATAATTTTAGAATATTTCCTGTACTCCTAAAATAACTCTTTCACGTGTAGCTACTGTTTTCTAATTTCTTTAGATACTGTAGTTATGGACAGTTACTAATCTCTTTTCTATCTTTATATATTGAGTAGTAACTACTAACCTAATTTCTATTTCTTTAAATTTGTTTGTTTTGAGTTTTATTTATATGTGGAATCATATAATATGTGCTCTTCAAGCTTGTTTTCCATAGCATAATGACTGAAAGTTCATCCAAGTTGCAGCATATAGTAGTTCTTCATTCTTTTTATTAAAGAATAATATTCTATTGTCTGACTATTCCACAACTTCTTTGTCCATCAACTGATGGATATTTGGTGTTCTACTTTTTGATTGTCATAAGTAATGCTGCCAGGAACATTTAACACAAGTTTTTGTTCAAATGTCTATTTTTAATTCCTTTGTGTACATACAAGTAGTGTATATATAAAATCCATGGGTTTCACATTCACAGATTCAACTCCCCACACATAAAAAATATTAGGAAATGTTGTGCCTATGCTGGACTATATAATTTTTTTCTTGTCACTGTTCCCCAAATAATTTAATATAACAAATATTTAATGCCAGGTACATTCTAGTAGGTATAGTAGGTAATATAGAATGCATGAAAGAATACAGGAGGATGTATGTAGGTTATATGCAAATATTGTACCATTTTATATAAGGGGCCTGAACATATGAAGATTTTAGTTTCCACAGGAGCTTTTGGAAACAATTCTCCTTGAGGGTTGACTGTACTTCATTGAGCTGCATATTCCCTAATTTAGAAATCTATTAAATGAACTTTAATAAATTCCATAAGTAGTAGAGTTGCTAGGAATATACTAATTATATGTTTAATCTGAAAAACTGCCAAACCATATTCCAGAGTGCCTACACCATTTTATAATTCCACCAGTAATGTACGAGGGTTCCAGTTCTTCCACACTCTGGCCAATATTTATTATTTTCATTAAAAATTACAGCCATCTTGGTGAATGTGAGGTGAAATACCATTGTGGTCTTGATTTGTATTTCTCTGTTGACTAAAGATGAACACTGGTTTTCAGCAAGATTTTATTTATTGTTTATTCAACTGCTACTTAATGACTTCTGTATTGGGCAAATCATCCTTATACTTGCACAAGTTATGTGGCATAGAATTCCCTAACTAGATCATTTCGTCTTTGAAAGTGAAGCCTCCAGCATGCACTGATGTACCTGCAGTACCTTACTCACTGGCAGCTGCACCAGAATATCAAATAAAAATGTTGAGTAAACAAATGTGTGCATCATCATGGTACATAATAGTTTATTGGTGAAGTCAAAAGCAGCTTCTTATGTGCCACATTGAGGATCCATGACCAGCCTTTACTGATGGGCAGGTTGAACTCCACAAGGGATTTCTCATGGGCCTGTTCTTTTCTCTGCTCTATATTACAATTCTGATTCAGATAATATTTTACCAAAACCTGGATTCAAACAACCATAGGTTTTGCATTAGAGTGCTTTGGAATAGGAAAAGGAGACTTTGCTTCGGGGTCCAGGAAGTCAAGGCACTTTCCTGGAAATGACTGTAAGGCTTAGCTTTTTCCTGATGACTTGGGTCACTATGTGTCTGGTGTAGGGAAAGTATGTACTGCCTTCTGGTGTTAGTGGATTTAGAGAGTGTTTTGTGTTTGAAGTGCTTTCGTTTCTGCCAGGAATAAGCCTCTGCAGTCTTGGATGAATTAACAAAGTGATTCTGGCAATTTTCATCTATATTTATTGTGAAAAGTATATGTATATTTAATATACCCTCTCACTGCTTCTTCATAATGCAGAGTGAAACAACTGATTTATTTGAAACATTGACTATTTTGAGTTCTTTATTCGTCAGGTATAAATCATGTTGAAAATTGGAAACAGATTTTATTTACTAAATACATTTATGCTTCGCTCAAGCTCCTTCTCTCCTGTG
The DNA here is from genome assembly GCA_004026965.1 of Petromus typicus. NCBI lineage: Eukaryota > Metazoa > Chordata > Mammalia > Rodentia > Petromuridae > Petromus > Petromus typicus. The sequence continues at coordinate 27,563 of PVIR01003460.1, forward strand.
TCTTCCCATTTGTTACGTGCTCTAACAAATTAGGCATATTAGAAGTGCAAGTGGACTCACGGGAAGCCTAAATGCCAAAGCGGCCTTGGAGCACATCTGCTGCTGCCACTTGCTAAATGTGTGATCTCGGGTAACATGGTTGGTGGGATGACGTGCACACCTCAAAGATGGCCACATCCTAATCCCTGCAAATGGCAAAATCAATCTCACAGATGGGAGAAATTAAATTGAGCGACCTTGCGATGGGGAAAGTAGTCTCGGTTACACAGGAGGCCAATCCAATCAAGTGAGCCTTTATAAACAGGCTTTCTCCCTTTGAGGTCAGAGCAGTGCAGGTGAAGGTGGCAGCAGAAGAAAAATCAGAGGAATGTGAGGCACGAATGGGTCTAGACTCATTGTTGGCTTGGGAAAGTAGAACAGCTGGAGAGGCCAGCAACAAAATGGGAATGTGAGACTCAGGCCACATGGAGCTGAATCCTGCCAATGGTGAAAATAAGCCTAAAAGCCAAGTCGTCTCCAGAGCCTCCAGTAAGAAGCTCAGCCTTGCTTGCAACTGGCAGGCTGCACTCAGGCAGTTCTGTATCCCGCTTCTGACCTGCAGAACTAAGAGGTAACAAATAGATGTTGTTTTAAGCTGCTGAGCTCATGATTTGTTGTAGCAGCGATAGAAAATGTATACACTCTTAGTATCTGAAAACAGGATAATTCTGCCTCTCCTGAAGCATCGTACAAATCTGAGATCATGTACACACTTTGCCGTGGTTTGGAGGTGGTCTGTCCCTAAATGTTCATGTGGTCCTCGGTACAGTGATGCTAAGGGGTAGAAGGGCCTGTTGGAAGACAGTGAGGTCACTGGGGGCGCCCACTATGGGAGACTGGTGCAGTTCGTGGAGACTCTGGTTAATTTCCGAGAGAATGGGTGGTTAGAGAAGCAGTCTGGCCCCTAGCTGCTTTCTGACTTCCTTTGGCTGCCCTATGGTCTCTTCCTCTTCTACATGCTCCTATCATTGTGAGACCGTTTCTTTGAGGCACTTACCCCAGGCCAACCTGATGATACCACCAAATCCTGAACTCTCAGTCTCTAAAACTAATGCATATAGTGAAACCATAACGTAATTTAAAATAAATTAGACACACACACTTCAGTATCACATAGTATGTTCTATATGAGAAACTCAAACTATAAATAAAAAGCAAACTAAAAGGTAGATAAAAAGAAATAGGGAGGATTTGTTTTTGTTTTTGTTTTTGTTTTTTGCAGATAGATGGGAGACAGGAATTTTGATGAAAAGGAATTAAGATATGTTATGGTCATGCACCAACTTCCTATGAGGAATGTAGTCAGCTAGATACTGATAAAAATAAAAATTAGCAAACACCTGTGACCTAAATAAACCTTTGTTCTTTATAAAGTTTCCAGATTCAAGAATTTTATTGTAGCAACAGAAAATGAGCCAATAACACATGGGTAAAATGCCTGACATGTAATAGGCAGTTAATGGCTTCCTAAACAGATATAATAGTGTAAGAAGTGTAAAGAAAAGAAAAGATATTAATATGAAGAGAAAAAGGTCTTGTGAAGCTAGTGTCACATGAGGTAGAACTCAGCTAATTTCTCCTACACTGCCTAACTTCTCCAAACTCCTATGCTGATTGTAATGGCTTGAGAACATCCACTTACCTGCTCTGAGTATCCATTGGGAAGCGATTCAAGGTAGTATTGTAGGTGGCAAATATTTCAATTGACTTTGCTGGAGGTATTAAGCTGGGCCTCTGGATCTCTTGCCAGTACTGCTAAAATAATTTTATTTGAATTTTCAGGATTTTTAGTGAAAAAAATAGCAGTAGTATAAAAGAATAGTTTCTCACATATTGAGCCCCACTAGCATGCATTTCCCCAGTTAGAGGGTGTGGCACCAAAGAATGAATATTAGCTTCCCTAAAACCCTGAGAAAACCCTGGTTCCAAAAGCACCAATAAGAAGTCCTCTGTGTGTAGTACAAGTGCATAGAATTTCCCTGAGTGGATCCTGGGAATGGAGAAAGGAAAATGGTCAAAACATAATCACAACATACCTGTCTCCCATATCCTGCTCTGTTCCTTCCTACCTTGTCTCTGAACACAGAAAAGGCATCTTTTCTGTATTAGTTTTCTTGCAATAACATACAGCCCAAACTCTTGGGTGGCTTGGAGTAATGATTTATTTGCTCCTCATGCTACAGGCTGCCAGAGCTGGGTCTGTTCCAGGCTGTGAGTCAGCCTGATGCATTTTCTCATTCTGTGACTCAGGTTGAGTAATGTTTCTATAGTTGGGACAAAATACTTGGTGTGTACAATTTAAAAGAGGAGAGATTTATTTTGGTTTGTGGTTTTGGATGTTTCAGTCCATGGTAAGCTAAATCCATTGCTATGAGCCTGATGCAAGGCAGAACATCATGGAGAAAATGGGTGGTGGAGCAAAGCTGCTTCATTCAGGGCCGCTGAGGAGCCGAGCAGGGAAATAATACGAGAGAGAAAATGTGTGGGGACAAGATGTGGTCCTTGCAGTTGCATTTGCCTGTGAGATCATCAGTGAACCCATTGATGTTTCTGACCCCAACCTCAAGTCACTTCTCTAAGGCCCCTCCCTGAGTATTGCTGCAAGGTGGATCAAGCCCTCAATACATTAGTCTTGGGGGATATTTCATATTTCAATCCCAATGACCTACATTATGTCATGGCAGAAAGAGAAGAGAAAGAGCCAGGACTGTACCACACAATTTGGCTTCTGACTTCTGAAAGGCTATGGTTATGTCATATTGATTCAGTCCACAGCCCATACTCATGAGTGGAACAAGAAAATATACATCTCCATCGGGAAGCTTTGCAAATTACTAGTTTCTGTCAGTGGAGATTATAATCCTCTTAAAAGGAAGAGGAGGAGGAGGAGAAGGATGACGAGGAGGAGGAGGAGGAGGTGGAAAAAGAGGACAAATCCTCAGGTACTACTCATCAAATATGTCATACCTTGTCTTCAGCCCTCATCTGACAAGACTTCTTTCCTAACGTCTTCTCTCCATTCCACTAGATTGACCTTAACTAATCTTTCTCAAAGTGCAGGTCCCAAGGTTCCTAGTGTGACCTTAGAGAATATGACCTGGTCCTGGTTCCAGAGTTTTCTCTTTGGGTGGGATATTCACTCTTCCTAATTCCATGCAGAAAGGATTGCAGGTAATTTCAAGAGCATAGAAAGTTGGTAAGGATTAGGAGTAGAAAGAAAAAGTGAGTGAAGCTGACTGGCAAACACTGATGGTGTGAGGCCCAGGAACTGTGACCTGCCTTTTTCTGAGCACAAGGAAGCTTCTTGGAGGCATTTTTAGCCTAGATATTTTTCCCTCAAAAATGTTTCCACTCAGACTCAGAGGCAGCATCCCAGAAGTAAGGGATGGTTTTTGCTATGTGTGAGAAAGCACTTGGCTTCAGAAAGAAGCTTGTCATCATGAGGCTGTTTGTATTTGATGGAGAAGAGGTGAGTTTCCTAGCAGTTGAGTACGTGGGTAAGCAGTAGGTAAATTCTTGACTTACCTTAGTACTTGTGTTTGCTCTTTCACAGCAACTATTCTTAATCCTCCCCCCAGATGTTGGCTGATTAATTGTGAGCCCAGGGTGACACCATTCCTGGAACTATATAAATGTAGGGCATTTTCTGACCAAGGGAAATGGGACTTATGTTGATTGATCATACATGCACAAAAGCGGCACCAGGCCATTATTACACTGTTTCTCACTAACCCTTGAAAGGACAGGCACATTAAAAGTGTGTCTTCTGGAATAGAGCTATTCTATCAATAGGGATTGAAAAGACTCAGCACCTTCATTCTCCACTGGGTATGATATTACACTTCTATGTTTCTTAAAACTATCTCTTTTAAAGTTGTCAGAGTAGGGTGGCACTGGAGAGTAGTGTTCTCCTATACTTCTAGTATTCTGTGGTTTAACCAGTCTACATTTCCTCTCTCCGTATGGCAGTGTTGTGGATTCTGAATCTATTCCTTCTCCATCTTTACTTCTCATAGAGATAATAAGAATATATTCCTGTCTGTCTTCATAAGTAAACTAAGTTCCACGCACCCATCACTGGTGGTTATTGAAATGATCCCTTTTTGTGACAGAGCCAAATGTAAGAAACTTATTGTGTAGCCTTAACACTGCTCACACTGAGCTAGATGAGCAAGTGCAAATAAATTGACAAAAGAAGAAACTTTGAATTATAGAAAGTAGAGTTTCCAGAGAATCATGTGGTTTCTCCAGACCTCACCTGTCAGGGGATTCCATACACAGTGGAATGAATTCTGCAAACAAAATCATGGAAAGAATTAAATTTGTGGACCAGGGTATCGCTGTAAATTCCCTTTGTCTGGTTTTCCTCCCTCAAATTCAATCACCCTCAATGTCCACCCACGCAGGTGCTCAGGTAGTCTGATCTTACTTCCTCCCACTCCAGACTTCTCCATTTACAAGACTTGAAGTTACCAGGGGCTTCCATTCTGAAGGATTAGTTATGCTTATTTTTATTTTCTGCTGAAGATTAAATTAACAAGCAATCTATGCAAATAATTATCCTAATTGGTGCTGTTTTTTTTTCCCCAAAAGTCTAGAGTGTCCACAGAAATAACCTCAATCTTCTGTGCCTGTGCAGCTGTGGCCTCTCATAATACTCGCTTATGATTGTGCCTAAGTGGCATGTATCTTAACTGCTATGAACCTCAAGAATTGTAACTTTTGACAGTCTACCATGGGAATGTGAATGTAGCTCAGTGGGAGAGTGCTTGCCTGGTATGCTCAAGGTCCTTGGTTTGATCCCCAGCACTGCATGAATTGCATGAATAAAAATTTCAAGAGTAAATAGAGTTTCATACAATCATCTCTCTGTTTCTTTATCTCTATCCTCAGAAACCCCCTTTTCTTTTATCATCCATCTGGTCTCAGCTGGGGTTATATCAATGATCAGATTGGTGTTACTATATTTGAACTGCAAAAGGGGAGGGGGGAGACTCTGCTTTCTGCTGTAATGATCTTTGGCTCCCACATAAATTCATGAATGCAAATTAGTAGGTATAAGAATGATGGGAGGAAGAGTATCTATTCTCACTCAATATAAATTCTGAAGGCTAAAGTCATTTCAATTCTTCCCTATCCTATGGTAATATTCAGTTGTATCCTTTATTAATAACAGAGGTATAGTTATTGATTTACATTTATGCAATTTAACTTTGCTATAGGAAAATGTTCTTCCCCTTTTTAACAGTATAAGGGTACAAATCTAAAAGTAAATACATTTACCATGGGGGCATTCAGTGTGTGTGTGTGTGTGTGTGTGTGTGTGTGTGTGTGTGTGTGTGTGTGTGTGTATCTTGTTCCTTTTCACTTCCTTCATCCTCTTCCCTCATCCTCTCTCTCCCAAACAATCAGTTTTCCCATCCGAGAACCATTGTGCATCCTTTCAAAGAGACAATCTTTTGACTCATGGAACTCTTGTACAGTTTCTTTTTAGTCTCAGTTTCATTAATTTCCACTTTAATCCTTATAATTTGTTTCCTTCTATTAGTTTCAGATTTAGATTTTTCTTTTTCCCCGTAAGACCTGGAGATGTATCATTAGGTTATTTATTTGGGATTGCTCTATTCTTTTAATGCATACTTTCACATCTATAAATGTTCCACTTGGAACTGCTTGCATTTTGTTCCATAGACTTTGGTATGTTGTACTTCTATTGTTTATTACTTGTTTCTTCTTTAAACTTGTCAAACATTTTATTGGTAAAATCACTTGTGTTATTAATTAAATCCTCTGATCTCATTAAACATTATATGTATTTGCTTGTATGTTTCTCCTTTAATTTTTTCAAATACTTTGACCATTTCATTTTTTGAGTTCTTCACTTGTGATTTTCTCTACTTCAGTGTCTATTAAATTAGCTTTTGGAAAATTAGAAATTTTGCAGGGCACAATTTTTCGTTGGTTGTTTTTGCACTCTAAGTTGCAGATCAATTAGGGCAGAGAAACTATCACTACTATGGGGATGTTTCTTATTAGGTTCTTTTCCTTGTGATGTCTCCTTGTGTTTGGTTGTGTCTTCTTATTCATACTCCTCTTAAATCTGTTTAGTATAATATTTTAGGGTCTTAGTGTCCAATATTTTCCAGGGAACTTGTTCATCACTCAGAAAAAAACAAAAGAAAATGAATCACAGTTATGTTGAGAACACAAAGAGAAAACAGATGTGGCATGCAATAAAACTCAATTTAAAGCAACAACTTTGCCATCATTAACAGTAGAAAAAGAAATCAACAAAAATAATAGGGTCAAAATCAAACTGGATATTGATATACCATAATAACCAATAATAGCTGCCACCCTTCACAGTAGAAAAGAGATCTATAGTAATAATGTAAAGGCAACCAAATATCAACATAGAGTAAATATTTACTACAGTAAAAACTATACCCCCATTAATAATAGAAAAGAATGGATCAATATTAACATAAAGTTAGTTATAAACCTAAAACTTAATAAGACTTGAGAGCAAAGATAAAAGTATTGAGGTGGAAGAGGTAATGGTAGAAGTAAAAAAGAAAAAGAAGATAAGGAGAGAAATGTGAGGCATAAAAATCCAATTAAAGAATAAAAAAATTGTGGAATTATGTGCAGCTTACATGAGAAGACAAACAAGAAAAAAATATGAATAAAAAAGAACAAAAATGCCAAAAGATAAGAAAAACAAAACAAAAAACAAAGTAAGAGAAATTCATCTAAAAAACATTCCTCTGAATGTTTGAGTGAGTGGTTTATTTCCAGGGCTTGGGGTGTGGGCGTTCACCAGATGTGGGAAGGGGAGAGTAAATCACAACTAGGGCCTCCTTCATTTCATGCCCACTTTTTGCTGTGTGAATGCTGAGTCCTGCCCCACCCTCCCCCCTGGGCGTGGCCAGCCAGTGCTGTGGTGTCTGCCTTGCAAGCAAATAGACCACTGAGATTTGTGTTAGACGTCGGTAGCAGCGGAGGCAAACAGTCTGTTGGACTTCTTTTCGGCACATTCAGGCCTAGCTCCCTCAGAAAAATATAGATAGCTGGCCTGGCCAATCTCTGTAGAGGGTGGGGTCACTGTTTCCTTCACTACCTGAACTCACCACATTTTTTTTTTCCTTCTGCGGTACCAGGAATAGAACTCAGGTCTTTGCACTTGTCAGGCAGGTGTGGCACCACTGAACTACATGCCTGACCCAGCTCAGCACTTTTAAAACTTCTCAAGGGGTCTGCAGCTAGCCTGTTCCTTCTGTAGGACTGTGTTTTGTGGCTGTCACTGACCCAGCCAGTCACTGTGGTGGAGTGACACCAAAGATCCTGAAGTGCAGTTATTTTGTGGCTTTGGATTCCTGTCTTGTCAAAGGAGTCACAATCAACTAAAACTCCATGCTGTATTTGCAGCTTACAATAACCACAAGCTTTGCTTGGGGCTGGTGCTGCCGCTCTCCTTAGGGCTTCTTTCTGGGCTCGTCTTGTGTTTGTGGTTACAGGTCCTCCCCCAAAGGAGCTGTTCATTCCAGATGGCTTCTTTTCTGTGTTGCCTTTAGTTTTTCCAGTTTCTCAGTGGTTTCTAAATTTCCTATTGGCTTGCTCTCGATTCCTAAAACTCTATTTTTTTTTCTCTTCACTAAGGTATCTCTTCATAGGTATCTGGATTCCAGGACCAGTAGTACCTATATTTTGATACTTTTATGGCATTTATAACATTTAAAGGGGATACTGCAAGATATTTTTCTTCCAAAGTAAAAAAAAAAAAATCTATTGATCCAGGTGTGGTGGCTCACATCTGTAATCCCAGCACTAAGGAGGTAGAGGCAGGAGGATTGTTGTGAGTTCAAGACTAGCCTGGGCTACATAGTGAGTTCAGGGCCAACCTGAACTACAAGACCCTGTCTCCAAAAACTAGAAAAAAATCTACTTAAAGGTAAACTGCTCTGTAGCTGTAAGAAAAGACAAAAATATTCTGATAATTTAAAACTTATATCTCTGTGTCTTAAAAAAACTATCATTTTTGTCTATGAGGGGCTGTTTAGTTCTGTTTTATTAACACAGGGTCTCACTATGTACTTCACACTGTTCTTGAATTCAGTATTGTAACCAAGGCTTGTCTCAAACTTGCAAAGATTCTCCTACTAAACCTTCAAAGTGTTAGGATTATGACCAGATATTCTGACATATATAAAAGAAGGATAAATATTTTTCTGATACTTTTAAGAAGATCATTATTTTGTGACCTCATAAGTCGCTGTATCTGGAGAAAATTTATAGCCCTTGATGCCTTCCTAGAGCTAGATTTTGAGTTATAATGTAGTTTCTTTTGTCTCAGATGTGTGCATGCATAGCCTATGGTCTATGGTGATGAGGCACCATCTATTTACCTGGACTGATCCTCTAACAAGATTTCTATATATGATGAAATGAACATTAATTTTTCAATTTCAGTAACCTTAAACAATGTGCAATTCTACTTTACCCTTTACCCACAATAAAGTCATAGAGTGTCTGAAAGGACATAGTCAGTTGTCTATTTTTTTCAATATTTTCCATTTCTCGTAAAGGGGAAAATAGAATTTTAAACCTACTTGTGTGACAATTAAATTTGTTATAAGTTGGGATAAACAGAAATGCCAACCTAAAATATGAAGAAAATAACCTTTATTTGAATGAAGACATTCATAAACACTTGGAACTCTAGTTGAAATGGCCTCAGCTATGGTTGCCAGATAAGCAAACAAAGATTCAAGGTGCTTGGGTAAATTTGTATCTCAAATAGACAATGTTTTAGTGTAAATATGTTCCATGCAATATTTGGGAATTATGCTATAATTGTTATTTATCTGAGATTCAAATTTAATTGTGCATTTTATATGGAAAATCTAGTGCAAGTCTTAGCAGCAAGTAGTAAGTATGCAAGTGCTATGAGGCAGGTCCAACAGCAGGCAGACACTCTGACATTAGGTGGGGCAAGGTGAGTGGAAAGTGCGGCAATAGGCATTCAGTAGGTATTCAGGTAAGCAGCTAGCACAATCCTGATGGGCCAGCAGTAAGGATACTGGCTCAAACAACAAAGACTAAATTAGGACCCCAGTAAAGGATAAGTTGGAGCATACATCGTTGGATTAATGTAAACCACAGAAATTAGGTATTAATCAGACTGAGCCTGATTGCTGGCACAGAAATATAAGATAAAATCTCAGCTCCTATAAGATCAAAGATTAGAGGCAAAATTATTCATAATCAATTTTTGGCACAGAGCCTTTTATATTTCCTAATCAGAGCAGATTATTAATTATGTGGTGCCAAAGTGTTGGTTGGGATTTAGAGTTACATCACCTTACCTTCGGAGATAAATGAATAGTTAGATTTTGGAGACTAGGCCACAAAAGGTCACAGAAATCTGTTACCCACATTCTTTTAATCTTAAAGCAGAGGATATATATTGAGTTTCAAAGGGTAATTTTTGCCTTTATTTCTCTGTAACCACATTCCTTTGAGAAATGATTGCATTTAGACTTCAGTCTGGACAAGGTGACACAGACTTTGTTTTTTCTGGATTTCCTTGTTAAGTGTAACTATAGTCCATAGAAAGAAATGAAAAAAGTAAGTAATGGGATCTCCAAAAATGGGAAAAATTAGCAAGAAGCAAAAAAAATGGCTTGAGACTTCTCTGTGTAACAGCAGAAGGCAAAACTCATACTCTACATTGGTCAGCCCTTAATATAATACAACATAACAGCAGAAGTGCCAGTAACCTCCATAAAAGAGATAGAGCAGTAGCTCCTTGTATTAATTTTCTAGGGCTGCAAAACATAGCCCTTGTGTGGCTTAAACAATAGCACTTTATTTCTCTACCACTGACAGCTACATGTCCAAGAGGAAGGGGTCTGCATGGCTCATTTCTTCTGAGGCTTTTCTTCTTGGCCTACAGAGAACTATCTACTCACTGTCCTCACACGGTTTTCCTTCTGAGAGCACTTTGCTGGTGTTTTCCTCTTCTCATGAGAACTTCTTTCAGATCACATTAAAGCCCACACCAATAGCCTCATTTTAAATGAGTTGCCTGTATGAAAACCTTATCTCTGTATGGTCTCATTCTGAGGTACTTTAGTATAGGCTTGAACACATGAATACCGGAAGTAGGGCACACTTTAGTCTATAGCCTTTCTTCCATTGCCACCAATGATGGGCAGGTGCAAAGTGTTCTCCCCACAGGGAGTTGGTCTTCTCTGGCCCACTGGGACACACTACAGCAAGATGAACCTGCTACAATAAAGTAATGGGTCAGGAGCACTCATCATCTGCCATTGGAGGAGAAACTCTAGAGAAATCTCTTTGTCCCTTTAAATCTGAGACTCCCTAATCGTTTGACCTAAATGTTCTCCATTTTATGATGCTCTGCCATTTTGAACATTGCTTGCTGTGGTGGAGGCATAACTCTATGCAGATGGGGTAACTATATAATATTTCATGTATGCACACACACAGGAGTACAAGTAAGGTGAGAGACCTGAGTTGTATGGATGACAATGATACAATGGCAATGTTGTAGTGTAATACTATACTATAATTTGCAAGATGTTGCCATTTGTGGGGCCTTTTTGTATTATTTCTTACAACCGCATATGTATCTACAATTATCACAAAGAATTTTCAATTAAGAAAAAAGATTATGCTTGCCTGCCTGGTAATCATATTTGAAATTGAAATGGGGTCATTTTGAGGACAAGTATCAATATGGTGGAGGAAAATGGCTGAATCTGATTGTTTCTTACCTGCTTTGCTCTCTTGCAATTTGATCATGTTGTCTGCAGAATTCTCACACATCTGTGACTTGGGAGAGAGCTATGGGCAAATTAGCTACTGCTTTATGTGTATCTTTACTGTAAAAATTTATTATTTTTAGATTCTACATCATGAACAAATCCCTATTGTCAAGGACCCAAGATAAGAAACAATGCTTAATATTTTAATCTCCAAAGTGCTCAACAGAAAATGACTAAAGAGAGTTAATAGACCATGTTCTGCCTATAGAAAATCCAGGAAAGTCAGAAACTGCTTCTTCCACAAAGTCAGTTGGCAGTAAAAGCAGATAAGAGTGCCTGTCTACTTCTGCTTTGACAGAAAAGAAAGAGAATTGCCATGGAGGTGGAGCCTGTAATCAGAGATAGAAAACTGCTCCTGGAAGTCAAATTGGCCCCTGAGAAGAGCTTTGGCCTCTACAAATCTGTGTGCACAGACTTTATTGTTTTCCTCTTGTTGCCATATGTCTGAGATTGGTTAAACTTTCTGAGGTACTGTGTGGCAATAAAACTTGTCCAAATCAATCCAGCTGCATAAATTCTAACATAGAGCCAGCTCTGCATGAGATAGTATGCTTCAGACAGTGGCCCTTAGGCATGCAGGTACTCTTACAGAGGGAACTTGGAAACCACGGAAGAAATTATTCTGCTGACAGCTGTAAGGAAATTTCTGACTATACTGATTTCAGTCTGAGCCCCTTCTGTGCTATATATACCATATGTGACATTATTTAAAATAAGAAATTATCTTCATATTGGTATAATATTTTAGCTCTTCTAGGTGAATGCCAGTCTTGTATTCAATTAAATATTTTGTTGGGAAAATTTGTGCTTTGTTTGGGTTCATTACTATTCCGTAGCTAGGTATGCAGCAAGTATTCAATTCAATAATTTTTGAGTGATAGAGGGTAGGGTGAATGGATAAAGAAGAATATCTCCCAATTTATGGTACTATGTATATTTTTTGGTAGCTGTACTTGATTATTTGCCTTTTTCATATTTACTTATTCATATTTCCTTAACTCCTAGCATCCAATCTCACATATATGCAAACATAGAACACTGAATGCATGGATGAATGACATCACTGGTGTACTTAAAGATTTATAAGGCTCCATCAAATCATTGATTTATCAATTTTACTATCTAGTGTAGGCAGTTAAATCTATTTACACTGTTGACTCATGTTATATCCTTCACTTATATTGGTCTGAATATTTTTGTCTTCTATGAAGAGAGAAAAGGTAACTTTTCTGGATTCAAATTGATTACAGACTCAGCAGTATCACTGTTTTTAAATAATTCAAAAACCCCCAAACTCCATACTCCAGCATTTTTGTTCATCTATTGCCATCAGTGCAAACTCTATCACCTCCTTAGGAGGATTGCCAGCATATAAGAATAAGAATGTAATACTTCCGTGGAAGAGCCTTCCACCATCGACATAAAATGTGAATGTTGACAGAATGATTAGATTAATTCACCTCTTAGAACTTGCTGTTCAAAGCAGACTCACCAAAGTGGTGGTAAACTGTTCACTTACACAATGAATCTGTGAAGAGCTGACATAAGGAAGATATTATATTCATTTTATATTTGTTTGAATTTAAATGTGATTAAATGAAAGAAGAAAACATTCTTCATAAAAATATTTGTGTTAAGTTTATCGTTCAAGTAGCAGCAATGTTAAGCTTACAAAAAATGTCTAATGTCTCCAAAATGACTAAGAATTTGTCTCCTGTTTTCAGGATGGTATGAAATGGTGTTCTCAGAGAAAAGCCTATTACTATTCTTAATCAAAATGAAGTAAATTGTATGATTAAGGTCACCTTTTATGTCGGTTAGAATTAGGTTTGTCTGTGGGTTAGAAATACTGAAATAGGTGCTTTAAAATCTACATTTATTTTAGTCTGGAGAGAAGCAGTTCAAGGCAAAGAGCATTTCCCTGGCCTCAGAGACACAAAATCTTTTAAACTTATTTCTCAGCCATGCTTAGATTATATTTCTAAGATCCCCTCAGATACCACAATAGCTCCAGCCATTGCAGCCATATTTGATGCAGCAAAAAAGAGAAAAGGGGAAGGAGATCACTCCATCTTTGCTGGAAGTACCATATTAGACTTAGTCCCATGACCATTCCAAGCTGTGAAATGTCATTTTCATAGCTCTATGGCTGAAGGCTTTAATCTCTTTTCTTTTTATTTTTAAGTGACTTTATCAGTACATTTTATGTACACACCATGATCACACTCAACATTGACAATTTGTCAATGCCCACCCTACAACCACTCTGCCTCTATATACTAAGCTTTGTTTCCTATTTTACCAGCAATTTTTTTCTTTCCACTCATTACTTACCCTATCCCCCTCTTCCCTTTGAATATTCTTTATTTCACAATATCCATCA
>PVIR01003460.1:40934-53733 GCA_004026965.1 Petromus typicus
GAACCCAGGCCCTTGTGCTTGCAAGACAGGCGCTGGAACCATTGAGCTAACTCCCTGGCCCCCAAAAAACCTCTTCTTTATCCAGTCTCCAGTTGATGGGCATTTGGGTTGTTTCCAAGATTTAGCAATCACAAACTGAGCTATTATCAACATGTATGCACGTATGTCTCTGAGTATGATTCTTTTAATCCTTTCATGTATATAGCTAGCAGGGGAATAGCAGGGTCAAATGGGACCTCCAGTCCTAGTCTTTTGAGGAATCTCCACACTGATTTCCACAGAGGGTGTAGGAGTCTACATTCCCACAAACAATAGAGAAGGCTTTCTTCTCTGAAACTTCGCCAACATTTGTTGCTGGCTAATTCTGAGATACCAGCTGTTCTTTGTGGAGTGAGATGGAATCTCAGTGTTGTTATCATCTGCATCTCTTGAATGACCAGTGATTTTGAGCATTTTCTTAAGAAGAAAGAGAAAATGGATGCTAGGAAGGCAAATGGCAGTATCTGTCTTATGCAAGTATTGACTGTCAGAGAAGAATGCTCATTTTATATTGTCTTTACAGATGCTTTTATTAGTCTGTTTTATAACATGACAGATTCCACTGAATACCCCTGATGCCTCTAGAATGATGGGATCTTTTCCTATCATGGATTTGTAAAGATTGTCTCACTTCATAGCCATAAAATCTCCACATCTGTAGTATTAATGATAAGCTGATTGGCTTATGATTGAGTTTGAAGAGAATTAATTGATTCTTCTGAGTTTGGTTAAAGAGGTTAATTTATTTCTAAGAAAATCTTAATTTATTTCTACCTTTCAATAGCTCAATTGACTACACAGGATTTCTTAATCAAGGATTTAATAATTATTGGATTTTTCTAATGGCTATATTTGTTTCTTTTAAAATTCTAGCTTGCAATCATTAAGACTGTGAATTTTCTTGGCTTGGGAGATGTCTAGAAAATCAGGACAGCGCATTGCTAAGTGTCACTGGTTGTGTCATGGATGCACAACCTTGGGTTCTATACCTCATGCCTGGCTTCTTCCTCTCTGGCGTTGTTCCTATACTCTCTCTCCTTCCAGGTCCACAAGAGATGAACAGCTTTGCTCCACCACACCCTTCTGCCATGACATGTTTTGTTGGACATAGCTGACCATGGATGGGATCGCTTGAAACCATTAACCAAACTAAACCTGTCCTCCTTTAATTTGCAGGTTTTGAGTAATGAGTTTCAGCAATGGCAAAGCTAATTCATAGCTGCCTCTTTAGCTTCTCTAAGAAAAACAACCAAAAATTTAAGAAGCCAGAAAAAAAAATCACTTGTTTGGTTGCTAAGAATTTCCACAATCATATAATGGTAAAAGTGTATTTATACTAATAGTACAGAAGTACTTAGCATAGTATAATATGACCAGCAGTATCAGTTTACTATTTTAGCAGAAATCTTTTATTTCTTTTTGAGACAGAGTCTTGCTTTGTAATTTAGGCTGGCCATAAGCTCACTATGTAGCCCAGGCAAGTCTTCACTCAGAGCAATCCTTCTGCCTCTGCTTCCCGAGTGCTGGGATTACAGGCGTAAACCACCACACCCAGCATTGTGGTATGTGGTACTGATTGCTGGTGGGCATGAGTTACCATGCCTAGCATTGTTGTATGTGGTTACTGGGGATCAAACCCAGGTTCTTGTGCTTGCAAGACAGGCATTAGAACGAGCCCAGAAATCTTTTCTTTATATCTCTTCAACAGCCTGTATATTTTACCTTAGAATATTTTCTATTTCACAATATTCATCATTTGCATATCTTTTCTCCTCTTGTTGCATTTCATGTTAGGTTGGCAATCCAAATTCAGTCAATCTTAATACCCCACTCCCAGTCCATATTGATTGGCTCATGGAATGGCTGGGTTAGCTCTTGGTAACTAATTGTAACCATATCTTCTATAAGAAGGAAAAATAATCCCTAACATATGTAAAAGGAAAAGGGAAAGGGTGGGTAGGAGAAAGTAAAGAAAGGAAAGAAAAAATTTCATAGATTAAAAGAAAAGGAAACAAAGCTTATGTATATAAGTGTCAGGGACTGTAAGGAGGGCAAGGGAAAAGGGAAAATTGTGAATCGAGATGTGTCATGTACAAGTTCTCAATGTTAAATGTGATCATATTGTATGTATACAATATACCAATAAAATCAATTAAAAATAGGTGTTCACTGTCTGAGATGGAAGAGGGAGTGAATGATTAGATATCAATAGAGCATAAGATTTTTATTCAAATCCCTAAAGATAGTTCGTGTGCTTCTTTTAATCTAAGAGTCAATATATCACCCCTCTTCTTAAACTGGCTGGGTTGAGTTTTGTACCTTTTGGTTAGAAAAATCCCAACTGATGCAATTTCACTTTGTTGTGAGCTTGAATACATTCTCCCTTGGAGTCTACTTATTTGTGGATTCATGTCGCCCCTTGAACCTAGGTATGAAGGCCTTAAGAAATCTGAGAAGTGTCATAACAACTTATTTGTCCCCTATGCCTTAGATGGCTCCTAACCCTTTCATTTTGAACAATGAATAATAATCTCAATTTTGAAATCATTCTTTTTTTTCTCTATAGAGAGTCATACTAGGTACTCTTCACTGAATGCTGTTATGTAGTAGATGCCATTCTGAATGATAAAGATGTTATTTTATCTTTTCAACTCATTTGGGAGATGAGTGTCATTATTTTCCATTTTATAGATGATTGAACTGGATCTTATAGAGGGAAAATAATTTACCTGTGGTCACTTAGGTGATAGAATTGTTGACTGTAGTATGCATACACTCAGTTATGGCTTATTATTATTACCATTTTCATTGTGAAAGATAGATTAGGCATAATCCCTGTCACCATGATGAGAATATTTTTCCTTCAAAGATTGCTCTTGTGTTTATTTTTTACATGATTAATACCAAACTGAATATCTTTATTGAATGTTGTAGAAATGATAACTAATTATGAAAAAACATACCCAGAGTGAATGGGTGTGTGTAAGTCCACTGTATTCCAGTTGAATATAGAAGTACTGCAAAAGGCAAATATTATCATTTATACTTATTCTAGTTGCCTACATGGTATAGTAGTCAATGACTTCAAGCTGTTTCCAATGCTCTGAAGAGTTCAAAATGGAAGTGATGACCTTCTCAATTACAATACTAATAACACTGATACTGTAGGCTTAAATGCTGTGCAGGCCCCATAGTGCTTTTCAAGGCCAATCTTCCAGGAGCCTCTGTTATTCTGGCTAGAGACAGCATGGACCTTTCTCTGTAATGCTCTACTCAATGCATGTCATTTATGCCTGATTCATTCTTTCATTCACTGCAAACCACTTACTGTTTGCTTGATACTGTGTTATGTGCCATGAAATCTCATGGTAAATACCACAAACATGGTGACACGTCTCTGTCTTTTTTATTTTTACTCAAGAAGAGAGATAACAAAAACATAGAGAAATAATCAGAAAACATCAGGTGGTTATAAATGTTATGTTAAAATAAAAGAGAATGGTAGGACTGAAAATGACTAGGTTCTGATGTGCAGAGGCAAAGTCAGCCTGGAATGACAAGTGTGAAACTAGTGTGGAAAAGACTGAGAAAAGCATCCCAGGCCAAAAAACAGCTAGTCCAAAGGTCTTGGAAGTAGATAAAAGGTTAGTGGTGTTGATATTAGAAAGATGACAAATTGTCCTTTAAAAAATAATATTGGATATACCAATCTAATCAATGGTTCTACCACTGTTAACTGGCTATGACCCAACTTGTCCTAAAATATCTAACAAATTTTATCTGTGATCATTTCAGAGGTGGTGGGATTTTCAATTATTTTTACTTTTGCTTTGATATATTTTCCATTTTCTTTCTTAATGATAAAAATAGAGATTTAAGGCAAAAATCCCATGGAAGACACAGAAATGCTCTTGAAGACACTGGAAAAGTAGATTTGCAGAGTAAACATAAAGGAAAAATTACTGTAGAGTACAATACAGAGTATTGGTAAACAAGTGCGATTTTAGTAGAACTGGAGAAGAAAGGGCTAAAGAGATGATTGAGACACTCTCAATTAAAAGAATTAGAAAGGGGTAAACATTTGTATCCTACTTTCTAAGGAGGACGAAACTTCAATATTTCATAAGAAAGAATATGACAGTGTCTTTCTGGTCTATGTGACCCAACACCACTGACTCATAGCTCTTGGTCCCTGAGCAGGCAGCAAGGCTAGAGTCTATAATTTATTAATGGTTGTTGCGGTCAAGGCCTAGCTTCCTACTTTGTCTTTAAGATAGCATCTCTAGTAGTCTCTACAATCTAGTTGACCAGTGGCCAAGTCTCATATAAACTGTGACTCAAGACAGAAGTCAGAGTAGGTAGGGAGGCAGAGCAAGCTTCTCTTCTTTGAGCAGTGTCTTGCTTTCTGTTGCTTCTCAGGTTATTCCTGGGCCTGTCTCATAGTTCAAAACTCTAAAGAATACATTGCTCTGGAATATCTTTAAGATTGTTTCTAGTTCTAAATTTTTATCTTTGCTGTAAACATCTTCCTATTGAAATTCTTCTGGATATATTTTGTTCTCCAAGGTACGTTCCATAGCAATATCTGGGACAGTGAACATCCAAGCTTGTACAGATTGAACAAAAGAAAATAGTTGATTCATTAAGTTTTGCTTTCCCTTTCCTTGACCTTTTGTGCAGAGATATCAATTTTCTTGACATTTTTAGGTAGCAGATGCTGGCCAGTGGGCCTTGGGCTCTAACTTATACCCAGACTTGAGGAATAGCTTTTTATAAGTTAACAGACAGAAATACCATTCCAAAGTGTCTCCATCCCCCGGACAAGACTCCCATCAGTTTCTGCTTTCTTAAGATGGGGAGGATTTGGAGCAGTAAACATAGGGTACCTGAAGAGACAGGAGGTATTGTCCCTGAGAGGTGCCCAAAAGACTTTCCAGTGCCATCTTATTTCTGCCAAGAATAGGTCATGTGTATCTTAGACAGTTTCAGAGTAGATAGAAGCAACAGAAAAAACTAGCTTCTCTGTGTGTGAGAATAGACAGCACTGCAACATAATAGCAACACTGCAACTGATTTGAACTATTTCTATCAATGTATGACTTAGCTTTTGGCTTTGTGTTATTTTAAAAAATATTGATAGTGTCATGAAAAGAGCTTTATTCCAACAGGGCTTATTAGTTGACTGTGGTGGACTGAGAGACTGGAAACCTTCTCCCTTCTCCTTCTAGCTGAGGGGGATAAAAAGATCTAAAAGCAGAAGATGCCATTTTGTGCTGTGAGTTACAGAATTACTGATGGTAGCAGAGAACACTGCTTCAAGAGCAACAGATATTGAAAAGCTAGTCAATGGGATAAATTATAGCACAGTTCTCTGTGCCTTCATCTCTTCTGTAAAATGGGACTAGATTTTGTAAACTGTAAAGCCTTTAAACATGTGTGGATAGTTAATAATCAATGGACTTTGCATTAAACATTTCTGAAATAGAATTGGTGAAAGAGTTAAGTCACCTCAAATAATTAACCCTGTTCTCGGGATCTAGTAATTTCAGCATGGGATTTTGACTGGCTCTTTGTTTAATGCTAACTATATTATACATATCTGCTATGTGCAGGATATTTGAATATAAGAATATTTACAGATAATTCTATTTTTGAAACTGAAAAACAATCATGATAACAGTATATATCAGTCTGCAGGGAACTCGGAGATTTCAAATGAAGTTTTGCAGCTGGGTCAGACTCCTCTGAGGATCACATAGTGCTCAGGAAATTACTAGTGCTTGTCAGTTTAGGAAAGACTAAGGGAGGATCTCTCCAATTTGTTGTGACTAATATAAGCTTGTAATTGGCAATAAGTGTTCACATTAACTGGTATCATGTGAGGACTGTAATGAAATTCCACTGTTTCTTGTGCTTTGGTATCATACACATGAAATCACTCAGTCTGGGAGGAGAGGAAAGAGTTGAAATATGTAAGTGGCAAACGAGGATGGGAGTGGTCCTTGGTAACTATTATGGGAATGGCCGGAGAATAGAAGCTCAAGGTATTTCCAGCAGTTCATCCTCGTCCAGACTGAATTAACAATTGAGATGTGAGTCCTAAAGGAAGTAAGTCTGAACTGGCTGAAGGGGCTTCCAGGGAAGGGAGTGTGATAGACAACAAGAAATGAAATACTCTCAATCTTTTAAAAAAACTATTCATATCAGAACAGTTCAACAGACCATTAAAAGTTGCATGTTATCACTACATCTAGACATCTACTAAGGCTCTTGCATCAGTCACAAAGTACATTCTGTCATTGGTGCCTCAAGCCAACGCCATGTAGTAATGGCTACGTTAGTAAGTAAAAGTGTGTCAGTGAGAGGCTACAACACACATAAGCAAAAGAGGACCACGGCTGTGTCTAAAGCTAGTCATGAGGGTTTCTTCTTCTTCTTCTTCTTTTTTTTTTTTTGAGGCAGGGTCTGGCTTTATAGTTCAAGCGGGCCCTGAGCTCAGCGTCAAACTCACAGCAATCCTCCTGACTCTGCCTCTCAAGTGCTGGGATTACAGGCAACAGCCACCACACCTGGCACTGTAGTATATGGTACTAGTTGCTGATGGTCGTGAGTCTCCATGCCCAGTATTGTTGAATGTGGTTACTGGAGATTGAACCCGGGCTCTTACATTTGCAAGACAGGCACTGGAATGACTGAGCTAAATCCCCAGCCTCCGTCATGAGGGTTTCTTTGGACCTTGTCCTAGGACATCTTAATAGTAGACACTCTGAGGCGACTGAATGGCAGTGCTTCATGTTCTTAGATGATACTGAGGAACTGACTTGCACACAAACCAGTCTCCTCATGTGGTATCAGGAGTGGTTCAGCCTGAACGTTGAACACATTCCTTAAGCGTATTATAAACAGCTGTTCCACTGTATATGAGAAGAAAAATTACTGCTTTCACCATGGCCATATAATTTATACTTTTCTTAGGCTGGAATAATGTATATAGCAGCATTATATGGGAGATGAGCCAACTTGGCTCATAATGTGCCACCTTTCTGCTAAATACATTCTTTCCTATTTCTATTGTGCTACTTAAGAGGGTTGGATTGGTAACTAACTGTCTTATGAAAGAGAATACTCTGATCTCTTAGCAATCACATCTATCTGGATTTGTACTGAGGTTGCATAATATCACCTACATATTCACCGTATTTCTGGTTGGAAAAAAGAGTAAAACCTGTGAGGACACCTGGTCTCTTGAATAAAAATTTTATCCCAATAGCTGCGGTGGTCTTGTGAGCTACAGGGCTGAAGATTTCTCCATGACAAGGGAAGCCACCACTGACTTCTCCATGTGCTAGTTCCCGTTCTCAAATGGTCTCCTTAGGCCCCTGCCATTGTGTCCATCCATTTCCTTCCCATCCTACCAGCCCCACAACGAGTCTGCTGTATTATACAAGCTCACAGGGATGCAGTGTCTTTGAAAGTATTGTGTGCTTATGGACCATAAACTTGGAAAAGGAACAGAGGCCTGGTTACTGTAATCCATCCATCCTGTGCTGCTATAAACTGAGTCAATCCTCTGACAAGTGTTTCCTGTTAGAATTCATGAAGGCTTCTTTCATTTATCGTAACACCTAGTATGTCAAACTCTTGGAAGAAGTGAACTATTTCACATATGTGAGTTATTTAGGCTGCTGGACACTACTTTTGAGTACCAAAGCTTATCTTATTTTTAGCCCATATTATGGCTACATTGCTAAGGTAAATTGTTTTCTCCTCTCTGTTTTACAGTGAACATAATAAACCACACCAGTTCTTGCCTCATAGCTTCAGGGTGACGTGAACATCAGTGATTCTGTGGTTGTCTCCTGACACAGTGCTTTCCTCAGGAACTATTTTTGCAGATATGGTCTGCAAACTTGTGAACTACAAGTGCAGATGCGGTCTCAGCCTGTCTCTCTGAATTCTGACACCTGTCTGAGAAAGTTCTTTCCCGGGCCGGGGATTTAGCTCAGTGGTTCTGGCGCCTGTCTTGCAAGCGCAAGGGCCCGGAAACCACATACCATACTGGGTGTGGAGACTCACCCCAGCTGCATTCAATACCACACACCAGTGCCGGGTGTGGTGACTCACGCCTGTAATTCCAGCACTTGGGAGGCAGAGGCAGGAGGATTGTTGTGATGTGAGTTGGAGGCTGAGCTCAGGACCAGCCTGAACCACAAAGGGAGACCCTGTCTCAAAAAACCTAAAAAAAAAAGAAAGTTCTTTCCCTGTCTTGCTTTCATTTTATTTCTTAGAACCAGCAGAGTTTCTGTGGACTGCAGCGAATCTCTCCCTCTTCTGTCTGCCTCCATAGTGCCCCTTGCCCTCCCACCCTAAATTCCTAAGGGCCCAGTTTTTACTTTCTTGCATGTGATCTTTGTGCACCAGGAAACTGAGTATGTTAGAAGTGTGTATTCCAGAGCATGCGAAGAGGCAGGAAGTGAGGAAGCAAGAAATCTGGTGCTGTGATGCCTCATTTGAGTCCACAGGGGCTCTTTGCATTTCCTTCCCCATCATGCTAAGCTGGGTCCTAGAGTAGTGTTATTTGTGTTATGTGTTACTATGGACTCTGAGGACCGTACAGAGGTGCCGGGCGCTGCCAAGAAGCGTGTGTGTGGTCACAATGGCTGGAATGCAGTGCAGTGGTGAAAGCCCTGGACTCCACACCACCATTTTAACCAGAGCAGTGTCCCTCAGTTATATCATTGATGTACTGAAGTTCCAGGTGTCGCTTCACTAGGAAATGTGTAAATTGAGAAATAAAAAAATCCCAAAAGTGCAAAAGTAAGACAATTTCTGTTCCTTTGAAAAAATAACAAATATGGCTAAGTGGCGTGTAGTATAATTTGGTAAACATTCAATTACCCTCTCCTAGAACATGGGTTATAACATAGCATTATTATGGGTTAGGAAGGCATTTAACATTTTAGGGAGCTGTTAAGAAATTGTTTAGCCCAAAGAGACTAACAGTATCAGAGATAAGAAATCCAGCATTATAAAATTGCAATTACGGTCTTACATAAATTGTACAATCTTTTTTGTTATCTGAGTTGAGCATTAAGTCATGTTTTAGAGCAAAGGTTTCAGATGAATTTTTGCAGCTGGGATAGATTCTCCTGGAAATATGATGGGAGTCATGTGTAATTTAAAAAATTTTATTAGCTACGTTGAAAAGTAAAAATAAGCAAAATAATCATAATATTTTAGCTAACCCACTAAATAACATATCTTCAGTTTAACATATAATCAGTTTAAAATTACACTGCTTCAGTTTTTAAATTTAAATTATTTTAAATGGTTTTAAATTCTTCATTTGTACTTAGTACATTTGAAATTCTCTGGCACATGTGTCTAGTCTGAGTGTTACATTAAGCAGTGTGATTTTAGGACATTTTGGATACATTTAAAATGTAGACAAGGATTGGCTGACACTTCCATGAGAAGAGCTTAAGGCAAAATGTTGTTAATTCAGGATCCACTAGTTTGGAATTTATGATAATTTTATCAGAGTTCAAGTGAAGTTTACAATTTGATCTCTTTGTGGAGAAAGGTTTTGCTTGGCATATTTGCCTTATAAATCAGATCATAGCAGGAATATTTAATCCACTTAAGAGTATTAAATGTTTTCTGGGACTTTAGCACAACATTTATGAATGCAAAATATTCTGCTATGCACAGCAGAATGTCCTATATTCAGTAAAGGACACCTAACAGGGTGACCTTTCCTGGGACGCTTTGTTAGCATCATTATTATACTGTTTTTGAAAGATTTATATGCTGACTTTCTTCTAGAAGTGTCTAAAAGTCTGATTTGTTACTGTTTCATATAGTTCTTAGCCAAATTAAAATTCCCAAGTATAGTCTATGTTGAACTTAAATATAAAAATAACACAGCTTCACTTCAAGGCGATAATAATATGTTTCTCACAAGGTGATAAAGTTAAAATGAGATAAGGTACTTGATAAACGGCAGAATGTTTCATGCCTGTTGTTTATTCACTTGGTACATTATTTTCTTTAATAGCTTTTGGGAGCCTGGCTTCATGCTGGTGGGTAGGGCTATCTAGCTGTGAGTGAGATGGCCAGCTATGATTGCTGCTCTCATGGACAACTGGTGAGAGAGCCAGAGAAACAGGCATTTGAGTAGTGCTCTGTAGTATGAAGTATGGCAGAAGAAAAACAAGACGTTAAGAAAATCTGCAGGAACGCCACATACTCCGGACACTTAGAGCGATGATCAGGGAAAAAGTGGTATCCAGGACAAAACTTGCAAGCTGGTTTGGAGTCAGCCAAGGATGGGTGGGAACTGAGTGGGAAGAGGAGTCCGGACAGAGGAAACAGGAGGTGCAAAAGCCAAGAAGCGAAAGCGGGTCTGCAAACCAGGCCTGGAAATAAAAGTCATTCTGCAGGACTAAGATAGGAAGTCCAGATGGAAGAGAGCCCTGTGACAGAGGGGGAAAGGCCAGTGGGCGTGAGATCAAGAAGGACTAGGGAAGTGAAGTCCGACTTCAACTGCAGCGCCAGGAGCAGCCTCTGCCCGACTGGGAGGGACATGGTGCGGCTGGAATCGGGTGCGGAGCCTTGTGATCTGAACAGTCTGGGCTGGGAACATTCTGGGCCTGAACCGAACGAAGGAGGCAGAGTTTGATAGGTACTTAGGGGACAGAGACAACAAGCCTTAGCCATTGACAGGACTTCCGACAGGACAGGGACGATGAGAACCATGTGGCAACTGGGTGGCACTTGCCATTCACTGAAATACAGAAAATCACAAGTGGAACAAAACTTTAGGGCGGGCGGGTAAGGACACCAGGACAGTTGTCTCTCTGACAGTGAATGGCAATTGGCCATTTAACTGGACCGAGACACCTAGCAGGTCATTGCAGCACTTTGGGTGGGTCATGGAGGCTTGACCTTGGGGACTGTCTGGTCCCTTTCTTTCTCAAAGCCAGCCAGCCACACTCTGACGCCTGTGAAACCGGCCAGTATCCTCCTTGAAGTTGTGAGTGTGATGCATTTGGTCCCTGCGCCAGGGTGGCTGCCCACACACGGCCATGCTGCAGCTGCTGCCCCCCCAGCACCCTCTGTGAAGGGTTGTCCTGCAGTCCACGATGTGCGTGTGTAACCAAGTTTGCCAGGAGGCGCTGCCTTTGCAATTGAAATGGAAATGCTTCAGAACCCATCCTCCAGGCAGTGGGAGCCCTACATCCTTCCCAAAGATTCCGCACATTCTTGGGAGAGTGATTAATGTTTTTCCTCGCTGCCTGGAGGCCTCAGTTCTGGCCTCTGCAGGATTCGTTCGGCTGATGGATCGTCTCCCCGCCCTGGTTCTGCGCCACATCACCCCAGCTGTTGTGCTGAGCTCCTTTTCCTTCATTTTCACAAAACCCAAACCCAATCATGCGAGGCTATTGTGTACGTGGAAGGCTTGACTCACGATTTATGAAGATGAAAGGCATTTGGGTAGCAGCGATGCAGTAGAATTTATAAATGAATAACTGTTACCCTTATTTTTAAGGAGCCCTTGGCTATTCTGCCAACTTGGGCTACAGCTTCCTCCTGAACTGCTTTGCCCTGTCTCCTTTCCCTTTCTCAGTGCCTCCTAGCAACAGAAACAAACAAATAAATGCAAAGAAAAACAAAACAAAACCACCCACTGTATTATGCAATTAATTTCTGTGTAGTTTCTTTCTTCTATCCATATTTGCATGTGTAAAGATTTGTTAATGTGCTCTGCTGCCCATGTATATTTCTCCATTTGGGGAGGGGACAGAGATCTATTTTTCCACTCCTGTGAATGATGCCCAGAGGAGGAAAATAGCCACAGTTCCTTGTTTTGATTTTAAACATTCATTTTTCCCCTTCATTGCAGATGAGTTTTGCCCATGAGAGATGTGGATGTAGAACTTTAGCAGTCAACAACAGAAAGCTGCTACTTGAAGCAGTGGAGGTGATCAACCAGAAGAAGAGAAGGGAGTCGAGGGCAGAAGGCCAGTGCATGGACACTACTTAAGCCTACAGGGAACCTCAGAAGAAAAGGGGCCCAAGAGAGGATAAAGATGAAAGGTAGTGATGCAGGAGAAAAAGCAGAAGTGTGTGCCCATGAGAACCAAGGTAGATGGGTAGCGTTTCTTGTGAGAAAGGAGATGAAGTCTGGATGCTGTGTCTTTGTGGCCTAGTGTCTGTCAGAAGGCCGAGAGTAGAGTAAAGCTAAGGAACACAGGTCAGATCAAAACAAGCAACCTTGCTAATCTGAGTCCTACTCTCTTACAGCTGACACAACAGCTGTTCTTCATATATCTCAAGTCCTACACATATTTCAAGTGTCCCAAGGGCTCTTGTGTTCCCTGCTGTCATTGCACGACACTGCTTGAGGTCCTGTGCCAAGTGTTCTCTCAAATCCTTTCTTTCTCTGCTGCTTATAAAAGGCAACATTTGTCTCTACACGTGTCTTCTTTGCCTCAACATTTCTTTGTCTCTCTCTTCAGGTTCTTGTGTCTTGGAGAAACAATTGTCCCTTCTTTTTGGCAAAACATACTATGTTGTCTACTAACCCTTCCCTTCAAAGGAACTCTGATCTGTGATGGAAAATGCACAACTAACCAAGATTAAGAAAAACCTGTGAGGCCTATCAGTAATAAAAACCACTTGGGCAATTGTGTATCTAAAAGTATGGTCTTCAGGACAGTGTTGTAGGTGAGGGGAGACAAAAATGAAATGGCTTATG
>PVIR01003460.1:53833-88864 GCA_004026965.1 Petromus typicus
TTTTTTTTTTTTTTTTTTTTTTTTTTTTTTTTTTTTTTTTTTTTTTTTTTTTTTTTTGCCATCTTATGTGGAGTATCACCATGGTCTAACATTCTTCCTTTTTAATTGTGCACTGCTTTTTGAACTCCAGGTCTGCATTTAGACTTGTCTGTTGAACATCTAAATCTGAACAGTTATTTTAATGTTCATCTGGAAATAAATCATACTCAATTGGATCCTTTTTTTTATAACTCAATTATAAAATACATTACTGAATGAATTCAAATGTACACTAAATAGGATATTAGAAGATTATTTTATGTGTGATAGGGATTTTGTAGATTTGTAAGGAAACATGTTTATTTTTCAGAGATATATGCTGAAATGCTGAAAGGTAAAGTGACATTACATAGTATCTACAACTTTTACATTGTTTAAAAAAGTACATACCCACAACCATGCATAAGAGCATGAAACAAATGTGACAAAATGTTAACAATGACCAAGTCAAGACTGCTACTTTATAGAAGTGTTCCTTGTAACATTATGAAACATTTGAATATTTGAAAAATTTAATAAATAGTTAAGCAAAAAGTTCATAATCTCCTCATCACTCCCAAGCCATCTCTGCTTCCTGAATTCTCTGTATTCAGGGATGGTGCCATAGTCTGCAGGGTAGTGAATACCTCTGAATTACTTGCTCTTAACTCCAATGCTAGGAGGGACCTCTCTCCCAACCCTCTCAGGTGGCTGTAAAATGGCATCCTATGTGGTGTCTCAAAGCACTTAGCCAATTGTTCTCTGGTAAGCCCATTCTCTTGGATTTTGAAATTTTGAACTCAGAGAATCAACTAATGGTAGAAACTAAGAATTGTAAATTTTAGGGACCTGGATGGTCAGTGTTTCTTTTTGCCATATAAAGAAACTTCACAGTAAAAGAAGCCTGAAGCACATGAGCCAAGGAGAGAGGGAGAGTCCTGCGGACAGAGTAAAGACCTTTGCTCTGGGGGCTGCCATGTTTTTAGTTGAGAGAATACACTCTGCAAGGGTGTTAGGTTGCCTAGTAAATTTTGAGAAAAACCTGCTGAATAAAAAATATTCAGTGTTTAGTTTTTCACATCTTTGTCTGGAAATATTTTAATACAAAATGTTTTATAAGTACTGACTTTTTTTTTTTTTTTTAGGTTTTTTTTTTTTTTTTTTTTGAGACAGGGTCTCGCATTGTGGTTCAGGTTGGCCCTCAGCTCAGCCTCCAACTCACATCACAATCCTCCTGCCTCTGCCTCCCGAGTGCTGGGATTACAGGCGTGAGCCACCACGCCCGGCACTGTGGTATGTGGTACTGGTTGCTGCTGGGTGTGGGTCTCCACACCCAGTATTGTTATGTGGTTACCGGGGAATCGAACCGGGTCCTTGCGCTTGCAAGACAGGTGCCGGAACCACTGAGCTAACTCCCCGGCCCAAGTACTGACTTTTTATCTCTACTCATAGCTTTCTTTATCAAATATTTTTATAAGACAAATCTGGTCAGATATATTGACCATATTTATGACTTTTTGCCCCTGTGAGTTTTAAATAGTATAAAACCTGGGGCTTTGTTGAGTTCATCCTATCATGGTATAACACATATATTTACCCAGTTAAAAATAGGAGCATCTTTTATTTTATTTTTTAATTGAGTTTATTGGTACATTTTAGGAATACATTATGATCACATTCATCATTGAGAATTTGTACCTACACATGATAAATTTTGATTCTTTTTTCCCCATTCCCCTGCCTTTCCTTCAACCCCCATCCTCTGTATACATAAACATTGTTTCCATTTATTATTTTTACCATCAAATTTTCTTTGCCTTCTTTACTTTCCCTTTACTTCCCCTTTCCCCATTTTTCTTCCTATTTCACAATACCTATCAAACATTGTGGACCTCATTTACACCTTCAGTTTCTCATACTGGAGAAACAATATGGTGTTTTACATCTGTGTCTTATTTATTGTACTTATGAGTATGAACTCGAAGTGGTACATCCCCTTAGCTATAAATGTCTCTAATTTGGGCTTCTTGATAATACTTTTCTCATGAGTAGGGCTACTCTAATGCACAGTTAAAGAATTTAAAAAATCAAATTTTGTATATCATCCACACGGTCACTGATTTTTGTCAGTTCTTTTTTTGCTTTTGAAGAGATATTTTAGTGCTTTGCAAACTTCATTTTCAATGGCTAGAGTTTACTAAAAACTTTAAAAAGTGAAGTATTGTCAAACTATTAATTTATTAACAGATTAAGGTTTTTAAATTATTTTGAATGAAATGTACCTAAAATTTAGATTGCTGATTTGTAAGAGATCAGCTTATGGAACACTTTTTTGGTTTAAAATATAGTTTTCAAAGGGTTGAAAATGTCTCAAATCTAACAGACAATGGTTATCAAAGTGGGATGGTACAAGCATTGATCAGTCCTCATAGCGAATATTTAAATAAAAGAAAACTTCACGGAAGTAAATAGACATATCACCATCAATACACTTCAGAATACTTCCCCTTACTTCATAGCCATTTATCCCATTGTTCCGGCTACTTTCAGAATCAGCTCTGGAAGTCCACTTTCATGAGTATCTTTGCATAAAGCCAACGATGAATGCTGCTGTCTGGTACCATCCAACAGAAAAGCAGGCTCATAAAAACATCACAGTGTGCCTTCACCTGCCTTAGTTAGAGGCCCTGGCACCTTATGGCTTTTGGCTCCTCTTCAAAGTCAAAATGATCACAAAAGGGAGACATTTGGAGTTGACTCAGGACATCAAGACAGCCATAAGAGCACAACCAGAGACACTTGCAGAAGAGGACTTCTAGAACTGCTGCGGAAAATGGCAAGAATGGTGGGATAAATATATCAAGGGAAGCATTTTGAGGGGGGATGAATGGCAGTGTGTCTTTTACTGTAATAATTTCTTAAAACCCATAACATTCACTGTAGTTTTTCATTTACTTATACTTTGTGCAGGCTAATGTGCTGAAATAATTTTTGCTATTCAAATTAGCTTCCTGATGAAAATATAGTTGGTTTATAATTATGTAAAGATAAAATATTTGAACATTTGAACTAGTAAAACATCTATTTCAGTTGGAAGACATCTACCTTCTCTATGTACATATGAATTTGTTATGCATACATAACAAATAAATCAAAATACATTTCTGTGTTCTATGATCTTCCTAAATTAGAATAAATGATGTTTTTATAGTGATGCTACATTTCACTTATATTTTGCATTTGTACTGGTAACTTAAAATTGTTTTATTTACAGTACTGGATTCAGTGTTGAAGTTTTAATTAAATTTATAATAAAATTCATAACAAAGTTATGATTCACTGTCATTAAAACCCAAAGCTTTCCTTCAATTCCATGAATTGTTTAAAAGAAACAAAACACTTATTGGAGAACACATTTGGAGGATCAGAGGATCCAGTTATAACTAACATCTTTTAACTCTTTGGGAAATTCTCTTGCTAATACAACAATCATATTGTTAGCTGTAACTTTACTTTCCCTCAAAACCTTAGGAAATTTGGGATTAAAAATGAGTTAAGTAGGTAAAGAACAGTCATTAGAGCTAAAGAAAATCATGTTGCACAGAGCGATATGTAAATCTACTGTGTACAGGTACGTGTATTATGTGGGGAGATTCTTCTTAAAATACCTACTAAGATTTCCAGTAGATGCTGTTGCTTTTTGGCCTGTATCTGCTGGTTGTCACATGAGTAGTGATAACCCTTAGGCTCCCATAGTGAAAAGTAAATATCAGGTTACTTTTCCTGTAGACCTGTGGCAAAGCCACCATCTCTGATTACCTCACACATTTTTCATACATTGCTGTGAGCAACTTGAAGGTAAATGCCTGGGCTAACACACATCTGGCCCATGTGTCCCGGTGTCTGGCTAGAGGAAAAGTTCTACTGTACTACTTGCATCCAGAAGGAAGTATCTGTCTCTAGCACCTCACCTCACTTAGCAGTAAATGTGCTGCAGCCGACATGGACATCTTTGTACTAAACAACCTTTACAGTGAGAACTCTGTGCATTGCACATCCTTCATCCACTCTGAGAGGAAATTGTGGCGGAAGCTGGACTCACAAAGTACAAGAAGCCAAACACACCTTGGTTTATTTTAATATAATAATTATTATTAATACTTCACTATAAGAAAGCACTGGGACAGAGCCTAAACTAAATGAGATTCTGGGACAGTATGTATATGCCCTGACTATTCCGGGCAACTGGGACAGAGGATTAACCTGTGCTTAACTTGACTTAGAAAAACTCACATGTTCACGGACAATATATCACTCCTTTCAATTTGCACTCCATTTTGCCTTGTTTCTAACTTAGTATTTTTACTCCATATGACAGCATCCTTTAGACTAAGTGTGAAATGGATTTTATTCCTGTTTGGAGTTCTCACATCCCCTGAAGTGCTACAGCAGTTAAGATAATCACAACTATCTCTTTAAGATCTTTGCTCTGTTAGATTTCTGGAAAGTATCTGTATCAGTTGGAGTTCACTAGAGGGAAAAAATGTAAGATATATTTAAGACACTTTATATTAAAGTTGACACTATCAATCTGTCATCCATTTGTGTGATACATTTATAAGATAGGTTAACAATGGTTTCCTGCATAGTCAGAGGTGGAAGAATGCAAAAGGGTGGTCTGCATGCTGGAGAGCTGGAGGATCTAGCCTGAAATCAAAGGCCTGGGACTCACTTTGGAGTTCTGTGTGAGATGGTATCAGGAAGCCAAGAATCTGTGCTGGAGGCTGAGGCATTTAGCCTAGAAGCCTGGAGGCAGATCTCTAAAGGCAATGGAGAAGACTAGAGCCCTTCCAAAGATGCAGAAGTGAGACTTCCTTCTTTTTTCCCTTTTATTCCATCCAGTCTACAACTCTACTGGTTAGTACCACCCATGCTAGGGCAGGGTCTTACCTCTTCAGTAAATACATCATCTAGACACACTCAGAACATGCAGTAGTATTCCTGACTTTCCTTCCCCTATGTTTTCTTAAGGCTGCAAAGGATCTAATTGCCTACATTCAGTATTTTCATTTTAAACATAGAGGAGGTGTGTTTCTCTCACAAACTCACAGCCTCTGATCCCTGGGGTGGTTATAGGGATAAAATTACTTGATATATGTAACACACTCACTACCAAACCAAGTAGGTATCTAGTAGGCAGTCAGCCAATGATAGCTGTCTTTATTGTTATCATTATTTGTACAATGCCTTGATGTATTTCTGTTGCTCATCTTATCCAAAGACAAGAGTCTGTTGTTCTACCTTTAAGTCCCTTCTTTGCTTAGAAACCTCTGAGCTGTGGCTATTGGTGGGAAGTCTACACTTTCCCTTCCCATGGCTCCACCTTGCTCAACTAATGACAGTTGTTGGCTCATAGTTCTCCTTAATTGTTGGATAAAACATAAAATGTCCATGAATGTAAGATTTATAAAGACAGAATCTGAACTTTGATGGGAAGGATGAAGTATGATGAAGAGAGGTAAGACTAGGGATCTTCTTAGTGAGCACACAAGGAGCAGGAGGGCTTGACCCAACCTTGTTGTTGACCTAAAATCCACCTAATTCTCCTATACTATCTCAGACTTATTTGTAATGACACTTCTCTGTCATCAAGGAAGAATCAATAGAACTTGCTCTTTTTATTCTAAAGTACACAATTTGTGATTTTTCAAAACATTATGTACCAATATATACATTTATAGGATAGGAAGAAAGAAGAATACTTATTCTAAATTCTGATATCCTTCTTCTTCCTTCACCCATCCCCAAATTGCCTTGTGGAACTATAACTCTTTTCTCTGCCTTTTGAGCATCTTGAGAGAATGGTGAGGACTAAGAGAACTTGGCCTCCACTGGCTTGCTTTCCTGTCAGTCACATCATTGCAAAATAGTTTCTTTTGCAAGATACTCAGGTAATTGCTTATACTCATTGGGTAGTAGCATGTAAATATTAGTAAAATAGAAAACAAGAGGTCTGAGTTTTCAATCTAGCTATAATACTCCAGTTAATTAATTTTCCTTTTCTATACTTTGAGTTTTTTCATGTGTAAAATTGAGAATTATGCACATCTGTGACTTTTTATGCCAAACTCAGAAGTTTATATAGGAATAAGAATTCAATATTTTTTATAATGTAAGAAGGCGTTACTGTATAACTTCTGTTATGTGACACCTACAGCTGGCCTTGGAATGCCACACTCTAAATACTGCAGTATTTGTGTAGAACATGAATGCTCACATCTGGTAGGATAGAGACTATAAATAACCTAAATGGGATCAGGTCAGGTTTTTACCTTTCAGAGGAAGGGAAATTTGGATTGACATGTCCCTGTGAAGATGGCATCTTCTGTGATTGCCAAGAGGAAGAAGTCCCGGCAGAGAGCAACCTTGTGGCAGTGTTTGGGGAGGGAAAGGAGAGGGAAGGCCGGTGTGGATGCAGGGGAGTAAGAGGAGAAGACAGTGGTACAGAGGCCCCACTGGCAGAGGGAAGGAGCAGGGATTGCACGCAAAGCACAGAGGGATATTTTCAAAGGCCTGACCAATGGGGTAATTTAAGCAGAACTAATTTTGAAAAATTACTTACTGGTTAATGTGTGAAGACTGAGATATGCAAGGAGAGGCCAAGAAGGTGAGAGTGAAACCAGGAGTTGGTGTTGAGGAAGACACAGAGAAAGAGTTCTAAAAGGAAAATATGGGTTGGAAGCTGATGAAGAGGTGAGTAAAATGAGAATCAGAAACTGGTATTGGACCGGACCATGGAGGAGAAAACCCCAGAAATGTGGACAAAGAAGACTGATTGGAGTGGTTCGAAGAAAGAAAGTTGTTATTGCTAAGGGGAGCTGAGAAAGGAGGCTGTGCTTGAAGAAAGAGGATGCGGACCAGAGATGGAGGAGGGTTACACCATCTGAATGTAGGGTCAATGTCAGGAAGATTGTCAGCATGAAATAGGATGGAGAAGTTATACCTGGGCCTCATATCACAAAGTATGGCCTGCCATACATAGCTGATAGACTCCAGTGCCAGCTAATATTGCTAGGATTTCTGATAAACTTTACTGTTAGCTCAGAAAGTTTGTTGTAGAGTTTCTCTTGCACAATGTTCCATGAATAATGATAATTAAAACCATTTGGGAAAATCTCAGTGCCTGAATACCAGTGCTTCCAAGTGTGTCATTCCCATGAGGTTATCCTCTCTTGGCCAGATTTTTATCTGAGGTTACTTATCTGTTATTTAAGAATTCCTAAGCTTATCTTAAATCCAAATGGTGTTCTGCTTTGCTCATGATTTAAAAGGTCATCCTTATGGAATAAGAAAAATCTGGCACGTCTCAAAGTGAAAGCAGTTTACAAGAAGGCTCCACAATTCTTTCTCTGGGAAAAATTAAGTACTGAGGAATTTGCATCTGCTTGGATACAATATAAAAAGAGCAGTATAATTTCTTAGACAACTGCTTATCTAGCAGGACATTCTGTAAACAACTTCTAAGCATGTGTCCCCTGCAAGACTCTAGGGGAGTTTGCTGGTGAATCACACTGCTGAGGAGCCTCCTTCCAAGGCTCTTTCAATTTATGCTAAGAAATTATCAACCATTATCATTGTAGCAAGATAGTCCATTGAAGACTTTATCTAGATGGTCTCATTGCATGTTATCTGGAGCTAGCTTCTCTTAGCACCCCACTTACCAGACAAGAAAACTGAAGTTCAGGAGCTAAATGCCCCCAAACACACAATTAGAAAGTGACAATACCAGGATGATAGAAACAGCACTGTCTGATTGAACTTTCTGCAGTGATGGAAATGTTCTATATTTATACTTCCTTGCAGAGTATTTGTGAACTACAGGTGACTATTGAATTGCAGGAGTATTGCTAGTACAATGGTCTGTGTTTTCAATTTTAATTATATTAACTTAAACCCTTAATGCCCTGCTTATCTAGTGACTACCTGAACAGACACTGCAGCTCTGGAGTCTGTTTACCACTACACATATACTGTAAGACTAGAAAAATGAAGATGGCTACTTCTTTGTTTTTCCATTTTGAGGTGCACTAGTGTCCTGTGTTGAATGTCAGCTAAAGCTCCCAGTGCACATGACAGCCAAATGACATAATGGACTCCATCACCTGGAGTGAGGATATATGGTGTGACTTAGTGACTGGGGTGATTAACTTACTAGTCTGTATCTTGTACAATAATGAGGATGTTGAGGATGTTGATGTGTATATATCATGTACCAATAAATATTTGAATTAAAAAAAAAAAAGAATGGAGGGCTGCAAGTAAGAAGTAACCCGGCCTGCAGAACTAGAACACACCCCTTCTTGCCGGCTATCCTCAGGTCTCAGAGTAGCCCCACCTCCCTTCATTCCTACCTTCTCCACAAGGTCTCAGCTTCTCCCAGGCCTCAGTCATAAGGCCAGTCTTTGTTGAACAGTGTGTGTCTTTGTTGAAGAGAGCAATACTTCCCATTCTTTCCTCGGGATTTTATTGCATCTTTTCCCAACAATTCTACACTAGCCATTTGTTGTTTGGGGAAAGCATGGCAAGGCATAGTCTGCCTGTATCTTTTTTCTTTGTTAAAGATGACTGCCATTTGAGATAGAATGAAGATAACCTCCTGATACCCACTTCACTCAAGCAAAGAATATAAAACTCTTTACCTGGATTTCCCTCCTTTATTTGTCTTCAAGTATTGGAAATTATTTTCCTATGATCTTCATAGCTTTGTTTCTATCCAGGAAATTCCCGCACACAAAGCAACGTCCTGAGTGCTAGATATTTTCTTGCCTGCATTAAGTTCTCATAGCCAGAGTTTTAATTTACATGTTTTTTTTTTTAACCTACTTCTAGGTCTTTTCTGTGATTTATGGGATACTGATCAGGACAGACTATTGCTCCTCTGACTCACTAATTTCATTCTCTTTTCACACCTCTCCATATTCATATTCTGCCCTGGAAGCTGTACTTGGATTCTTCCCCAACTGACTCCCGGATCTATCACAGATGCAGAGCAATTTCCTCCTCTAATTCTCTGTGGGGTAAGAAGTAATTGCTTTGGTTGGGTTTCACTTTTTAGCAACTCATTCTGTGTTACTTGACCATGATATAGATCCTGAATCTTCCTATTGGGGATGGGTGGTTCTGTGAGAAGCTGACTTGTTCTCTCCATCTTCACTTATTCCTCAGCAGAAACTGGCTACAAATCCATTCTGCATATTAAGAAATAAGAAGTAAATCCTGTGGCATCGTTTCAGATGGCTTCATAGACTTTTTACTAAATTTGTCATTATTTTTCATCTCAGTTTGGAATTGCACCTACTACATTTAATTCATAGAATGTATTTTTAAACTTTGCTGCTTGGAGTTTTCTTAGGCATGGAGATAATTGTCTTGATTTTGTATCTTGCTAGATGAAGTATTTCTCAAGGTGAATGATGACCAGTGTCCTTCTTTTTATCTTGGTGACTGAAAATCCCATGAAAGCTTTCAAATTTGGAAACTACATGAATAATGGAGGATTTAGTAGAGCTTTTAAATGCTAGAACATAGCCTTGTGCACAACATCACATCACTATATCAATATCTGATCAAAGACCCTGTCTTACCCAAGAGGAGTTTGAGAGAGGCTGAAGAAGCTGAGACTTTAGGTGATCTGGAGACTTATTATTCACCTGTATTGATCTGATTACTTTGAGTTAAGTCAAGAAGGAACAGTCTATTCTAGGTATTGTAAACCACAAAAATTTAACATAGGGAACTGAAGTTCCTAGAGAAATAGAGTGTGAGAGTTAAAGTGGTTTCCTTCTGCTAAAGCTATGCCAAGGTAAACCCAAACATTAGTAAAGTCAGATCTGACCTCCTCTCACCTTCGAATCTCCCCCTTGTTCGTCCTGTCAGCAGGGAGCAGGGAGCTGAGAGGGAAATGTGGAAAATTTGATTCACAGATTCTCAGTTTCAGAATCGCAGAACAAAATAAGAAATGAGGTTGGAGATGAGAGAAAAATAGGTAAATGGTGATAAAATAGCACAGCAAGTCTGGATTCATCATTTATAATTATTCTTTAGAATTCACTGTGTCAAGTCAGGTCTTTAGTTTTCTGTACCCGTATTATACTCTGAAGTTTGTGGTTTACTATGCAGTGAGACTTGGTGAGTCTAATATACTTTTACTGAGGTGTTAAGAACTGACATTTATCAAAGGACAGATTTGGAATACTTTTCCCAGATTCCCTTATATCCCAATGGAGAATCCTCCTGTAAAAAGAAGTAGAAGCTACTGTGACAACTCAAATTGTTATTTTAATTGATAAAATTTCTCAGAACATCAGAAGACAGTTTATTCTTTGCCCTCATTGCTATAAACATTTTTGGGAAAATAAATCACTGCATGACCTTTTAACTCAGTGTAGTATATACTTTGACATGCTTGTTCAGAGTGTGGTATTCTGTACCTTGTGTGATAGAGGTTACAAGGTTCTATAATATGGGAAATAAAGATTAAAAGGAAAAAAATCTAAGCTCGGAATAGTATGCTCTTTTTCGATGAGCTAGACTTGAGTTAGGCTTACAGTGAAAATTTAAGATGAACATACAAGACCCTCAACTCCTTAGAGAAAGATCTAGAAACATTACAACTTAAATTTTTGTTTTTTAAAAAATTTTTAAAATTGATTTTATTGGTACATTTTGTATATACATTATGATCACATTCAACATTGAGAGTTTGTACAGTATATGACACTTCTTTTTTTAAAAATTGATTTTGTTGGTACATTTTATATACACATCATGGTCACACAAGACATTGAGAATTTGTACCAGTACATGACATGACTTAATTCTCATTTTTTTCCCATTCTTGTCCCCACTCCACAACCTCCTGCTCCCTATATATATATTTTTACAATCAAATTTTTTCTTTACCTTCTTTACTTATCCCTATCCTTTTTTCCCTCTCAGTATTTTTTATTTTACAGTATTATTTAAAGATTTTTGTATCTTCAACACGTAGTGTATAACATAATGTTTTGAGATTGGACAATAGAACTTAATTGAACCCAAGACAACTTAGTCCTATGCAAGAAATAGACTTATTTAATATTTCTGTAGCGATCTTCCCTTCCAAATGTGAGAGTTTTCTGACTCCTCTTCCACTGTGACAGGTAGATTAAAAGCATAGCATCTTACTGAATTAGCTCTCATTTAATGGAGAAACAACTATGTGTGAGGCACTGTGTGAGTTTCTGAATATATACAACATCTAATTCAAAGCTCTGCCCTATATATACATCATCTGATTTTGAAGACACACAACTATCCTCAAGCACCTTTCTGAGGCCCAGAGAAACATTCAGTAAATAACTTAGCAATGTAGCTGTGCAAGAAGCGGTTCCTGGACCAACGGCACTGGCACCAGCAGAAGCAATGTCAGAAGAGCAGAGTCTTTAGTCCTACCTTGGACCAAATGATTCATAGTCTGAACTGCAATAAGATCTCTAGGCATTTTGAAGTCAAGTGAATGTTTGAGAAGCAGCACTATGAGGAGTCAATGATCTTTTTCTGTGAAAGATCAGATGGTAAATATTTGAAGACTGGCAAGTCATATAATCTGCTACAATTACTCAGTTTTGCTATGACAGCAGGAAAACACCTCCAGAATGCAGATGAATGGATACAGCTGTGCTTCAATAAAACTTCCTTTTGGAAACAGGCAGTGTTAGGCTGTTCATTGCCTGTGGGCTGCAGTTAGTCAAACTGTGTTCTAGATAGTTTGGATCTTCTCAGCTCTTGACATTGACTTTGCAAAACCTTGCCCTGGGAAAAATGTTGGGGGAAAGAAGAACCAGACAGGTAACAACAAATATTAGGTTTAGCTGGGATGAACACATGGTTTCTCTGCTTCAACTAAGAATTGTTTAGAGAGAGAGAAAGGAAGTCAGTGGGAATCTAAAGAGAACTTGGGTTTCCACGGGATCTTTGAGTGAATGACCTTGTGCCTGTTACTTTAGGTTGAGCTCTCGAGGCAGAGGAGCACAAGTACAATTTTACACAGTTTTGTGAAATTTGGGAGGATAGGATTTGTGCCTCTTCCTTCCCTTTCCACATAGAGTTTAATGAAGTCATGGAACCCCAAGGTAGAAATGAATAAATAGTGCAATTAGTGGGACTCCTGACAAAAGCTTGTATGTAACACTCTCAAATCTAAAATAGTGTTGGTGCAGTAGCACATCTCCTGTGGATCAGAAAACTACACAGACACAGGTGACACAAATGGTGAACTTGAAGTTGCCTTGTGGCCAAGACAAGCAGGATTTGGCAGTAATCTGTGGCTGATAACTAATAACCACGTGAGGATGAGGACCTACAACTGGAAATGAGAGAGGTGGCATGAGACCCAGGACAAGGCTTTGAACCTATAACACTAATATCTTCTCACCAACTTAGCAGCTGAGGAGAAAGAAAGGGGACCACAATTAAATTCCTCCCATGTGGGACTCAAAATAGAAATTAGAGCATAGAAACTAAAAGAGCATTATCTTTACTCTGTGTTTGAATTAATGGACAGGAATTCATGCTTTCCACAGGACCCAGAGTAATATAAGCTCACAGAGTTCTGAATTCTCTTCCAGTAAGCCAGTGATTTGTAATGCTGACTGCACAGTGGATTCTCCTTTGAGAAATGATTGTAATCTTGATGTCCAGGCAATTTCCTGTATCAACTAAATCAGAATCTCTGTGATAGTATCCAGATATTTGTATCGTTTAAGTTTTCCAGGTGATTCTAATAAGCAACACAAGATGAAAATGGCAGCTATAGACTGGTCTCTTTTGGAAGAAAAACCATAATCAGGTTACATAGCAAAAACGGAACAAATTTTGGTGAAGGCATTATATGAATTGAATGTTTTAAAGATAAAATGGTTTAGCTTTTTCATCTTCATTACAGTCATGGCCTTGATGGTGGAGTTGGGACAATGCTGCCAACATTTGCCTCTGCTGTTATTAAATTTCTTCTGCTTATCTACATAACCAAGCCCCATACTGGTGAACACATTGTTCTCTTTAGTCAAATTAATGAGTTTGATTAGTTATGGTCTGGTGTCACAGGCTTGAAAAACTTCGTGTGTCTCAAAGGTGAATGTACCTCCCTACTCTGATTAATGGTGTGTTGATTGCACAGGTCAGCTCTCAGATGGTGCCTTACTTTCCTCATTGCTGAGTTCATGGGATGTTTTTCCATCCTGGTTCTGACTACAGTCCTGACCTACTACATCGCTCTGCAGAAAGGTTATTAAAGAATAATACTGTGCCATGCACACTTATCATCAATTGGAAAAGAGAGTCCCATTAATGACTTGTTCCAAAGTAGTGTTCAAAGATCATGGCCAACGCTCTTCTGCCGTGTCAGATAACAAAGAGAGAGAAATACCATATAATCAGTCCTACATCAAATTACACGGAGCAATACTCTTAAATACTAAGCTAGTAGATCTGTTATCAAGTATTTACTGAGCATCTGTTATCTTTTACAGACTATGCTAGTTAAAACAAAAAACAAGAAATCTGGCCCCAGTATGAAGAATGACTTGATGTAGTCCGTGACCTTCTGGATGCTATGTCTATTTCAATATGTGCATAGTAATCACTTGTGAACCTCCTGGCAAATGCCTACATCTTAAATAATGATGATAACATGAAACTCATCATGCACACAGGAGCACATTTATCACACTGCTTTTTGGCCAAGCCTCACGTATGACAACACAGAACAGCAACTTCTCTTCTGGCAGACAGCTAAGTAAGGCAATTTTTGCTTTTTGACCATTAATAGGATAGAAGTGTGTACTTTTCCTTTTCAGAAAATTAGCCCTCAAATATACTGTGAAGTTTTGTCATTATTCCAAAGAGAAGTCAGAGCAATTGTAAAGCCATTATGTTCCACCTCTACTTGAAAGTTTCTGTGCTTTCCCATGACCCCTGAATACAGTTTAAATATTAAGATATGACTGGCAACCTCTCCCATAAGCCTTGTAGAAATGTTTTATTAATTTTCTGCTCCATGTCTACTTTTACCAGGTTAGATATGCTTTCTATGTTCTGTTATCATAGCTCACTTCATTATAATTTCTTTTTTTCTTTTTTTTTTCTTTCTTTTTTTTTTTTTTTTTTTTGAGACAGGGTGTTGCTTTTGTGGTTCAGGCTGGCCCTGAGCTCAGCCTCAAAGTCACATCACAGCAATCCTCCTGCCTCTGCCTCCCAAGTGCTAGGATTACAGGCGTGAGCCACCACACCCGGCACTGTGGTATGTGGTACCGGTTGCCGCTGGGGTGAGTCTCCACGCCCAGTATTGTTATGTGGTCACCGGGATCGAACCCAGGTCCTTGCGCTTGCAAGACAGGTGCCAGAACCACTGAGCTAAATCCCTGGCCCCTCATTATAATTTCTTGATAAATTGTCTGTTAATTATTCGTACACAGGAGATGTAGATGCTCAGTAAATATCTGTTTAAATGAATGAATTCTCATTATTATTTTGTCATGTTTTCTATTTGTCTTCTCTACCGGACTGTGAATTTCCAAAGGAAAGGAATTGTGTCTTTTCTATCTTTGGGTCCTTGATGTCTATCCGAGTTCCTGATTCAGCATCAGTTAAATGGCAATATAAATGCCATTTGCTCCTTGTAGAATGTTTCTGTGTTCATAAGATCTCCCTACATTTTCTGCTCATAGTGTGGCTATTCCTTAAGACCCCTCTCAGTGATCACCTCCACTATGTTACCTCCCTGGACATCCCTGGGTAGAGCCAAGTCAGTTGCTATCATGTCTGTGTGCCCTATTACCCAGCCCAGGCCAGCGTGTGAGAATTCTGGGCTCACACAGGCACTAGCTTTTGAAGGACCTCTCATTTGCTTTAATGTTCTTCTGTCACACTCTTAAATCTCATAATGACTCTTGGAGAAGGGGCCTCATATTTTCATTTTACCCTGGGTTCTACAAACTGTATGGTCAACCCTGGCTCCAGCTCAGTACTTGGCTGTATACACAGGCTTCTACAAATGATTATTGAACTATCTACAGCTTTTTCTATGCAGAGTAAGAACAAAAATCATGTTTCTGTGAGGTCCCTGTACATTATTGCAACACAAGGATCAAAGTCTTACTGTACCCCTAGATCCTTCTTGGTTCATACTTGCTACTTTGTTCACTGAAAACACAAAGGAAATGCTTTCTTCCTTGAAGAACAAACTCTATTCCAATTTTTTATTCATTGAAATGATCTGACAGAAAACAGAAAGTGCTCTCTAGTTATCTTGAGGAAGAGTGTCTTTGATTTGCTCCCATACTCTTGCAAAGAAGGAAAAGCAGGTGATCTAACAGTGTACCCTACGGGAGCGCATCTCACACACTCAAAAGAAGTGTAGGACTTGGCTTCAGGGTTGACAGAAGAGCCCGGGCTCTGACAGCACCTCTATCAGGGGGCTGTCATGACAGTGCTTCTAAGCTGAAATAGGAAAGCACGTTGCGAGACAAATAATTGTCCTCTCAGCCTGGTTCAATATAGAGTATGATTTATCAGTTCTGCTTGATAATTCTATTCAGTGGTTGTGATTCGTGCAGACTTCATCCTTAACAGTGTGTGGAACTCATCAAGGTCAGTTGCAACAGTCAAGCATCCTTAATTCTCAGAATTGGATGCAGCTGCCAGAGTGTATAATCCAATGTGTGATTAGAAACAGCTCGAGTTTAATATATCACTATATTTCCATTGCCTTGTTCAAAGCATGTAGGTTCAATGGCTATGTTACTTTATTTTTTCTCAAAGCTTTAATAAGGAAGTCATGAGCATTGCAGAGAGGAAAGCTGAGGTTTTGCAATCTGTTATGGTTATACATCTACTCAGTAGCATAGATATCAGGAATGTGTCATCATCATCCTTGTATTAACCACATACGTTAATTCAGGGCTTAAGAGTTTCCAAAGTGCTTTTGAATCCTCTACTTACATCTATTCTTGCTGTAACAGAGCAATGAGTTTCCTGGAAGGTGTGTTTTCTCATGGCTACTTCCTGGAGATATTTTTTTGAGAAATTAAAAGGAAATTAAAAAGAAATTAAAAGGAAAACTTGAAATTGTAGAAAAAAAGTTGAAAAATCTGAACATAAAGCAGTCTAAGAAATATAAGTGGGTAAGACACAAGGCAAACGATAGCAGGAAAACAGGAATTACTGACATGAAAAGAAGTGATCTGCACTCGAGGAGGTGGGATGGAGGGTGTGTTCAGGTGGCCACCGGGAATTGCCTTGGCACCTGTGAGCACTGGAGCTTGACTCCTGCGAGTTCCTGCTTTTTCTGAGCTGTGTGGAGGAAAGGCCAGCTTTACCCAATGAAATGCTGCTCATGGAGGCTCCCTGGGAAATCCATAAAGAGGGTGGAGGGTAAAGTCTTGCTAATTTCTAGTTGCAGATATTGAGGATACCTGACAAAAGAGTTTCTTTCACAAGAGAAAGGGTGACAAGTCCTTGAAAATAGAGACCTCTCAAGTGTTTGCTTATGGATCATTACATGATTCAACCAAGTAAAAACACGGAAACCCCTCCTGGGGAAGTGTCAATCAGAAATTAAGACAAAACAGATGAAAAACCCCTCTGGTAAATAGCTTGGAGATGTTACTTTTCACATTTTTTCATTGTTTTTGAAAGAAAGTTAAGATACTGGTATAAGGTTTAATAACAGGCCCCTGGCAACCCTTGAGAAGAAGCAAGTAAAAAAGATTAGAACATTTCAGTGAAACCCATAATTAACCTGCAACTACCACTGATAAAGGCAGCATATTTCCTACCCCTGTTATACCCCAAGTTCTACTAGGGCAGGAACTAGGTCTTATTCATCTTGCAGCATTCACAAAAAAGGGATACAGGAAATGCTTCCTGACTGAGTATAAATTTAGAGGGGCCTGGAGCACTGGGCCAGCATATTTAGTGTGATGAGTCAGAGCACAGTTAAGTCTTGACCAAATTTTGTCAGTCAGAGATGCTTAAAACATTGGCTCTGGCATTCCAATGTGCTGTCTTTCTCCCTGAGAAACCTGGCCTACACTCCGTAGGAAGTGTTTGGCTTTGGGGAAGGAGCTTTGTCACAGCACTATCATCCCTTCTGCTCCCCAAATCATAGCAGACAACTTGATGGATATAATAAGGTAGAAGGACTTTTAGACAAGGCCCTATTTTCACTTCACTGCCTTTCACAAGGAGGAAAAATTTCCTCTGCCCTGCATGTCTACTGCTTTCTATTCTTAGAAACTGACCGCTAATCCCTCATCTCTGAGGAAGATCTGCTGCTGCTACTTATGTTCACCATACACAGTGGGTGCAGGGCAGACCTCAATGTTCAGTGCCTCAGGTGCCAGAGATTCTGCTCAATACAAACTGGATGAATACTTGCTAATTGCAAGGCCAGAGGCATATGGACAACTAGCTCATAAGACTGTCAGGGTATTTTCCTCAGTAGCATCGAAGTGGTGGCATTAGCTTA
This sequence comes from Petromus typicus, assembly GCA_004026965.1. NCBI lineage: Eukaryota > Metazoa > Chordata > Mammalia > Rodentia > Petromuridae > Petromus > Petromus typicus. The sequence goes on from PVIR01003460.1 coordinate 71,421, forward strand.
TCAACTCTATTTTCTTATGATATCTCAAAATAACCCCATAGTTCAGCCTTCTTTGAACCTTCCAGTCCCCCATCATCTTAGGCCCGGTGGCTGTGAGAGCCTTCTCACCAAGCTCCCTGAACCCCAGTTGCTCCCCTTCAGGCTGAGCTGCATGCTATAGCCAAGGGATCTTCTCACTGCTTGTCAGATTGTGCTGCTCCTCTTTCTAAAATTCAGCAGAGGCTCCTAACTGCCACCCTGCCACATTTTGTTTCCTATTCCTCATCCACTCACCTGTTCTGCTCCACTTAAACTGGATGCTTCCCAGTCTTTTTTTTTTTTTAAATTTTTAATCTTTATTGGTACATTAAATATACACATCATGATTGCACTCCATAATGGGGATTTGTACCAGCATAAGACACAACTTAATTCTCATTTTTCCCCATAGCCCTACCCACCCTACAACCCCCCCATATACATAAAATTTGTTTCCTTACTTTTTTGTTACAATCTCAACATTTTCCCCCTTCACCCTATTTTACATTGAACATTTTCTATTTCACAATATATAACATACAATGCTAGGACTCATTTACATCTTTATTTTCTCATACCAGAGAAAAGATGCGATATGTACCTATCTGTGCCCTATTTATTTCACTTATGAGGATACCCTCAAGGTATGTCCATTTAAGTATAAATGATCACGTCAAACTCCTGCGTAAGAGGCTTTGCGAGATCTCTCTTTTGGGGAAGCTCATTACCCACTGGCTCTTAGTGACTTTTTAGATCAGCTTGCTAGTCCATTCTTTGACCCTAGTCCTTATCTTTCCATAGCATCCTATTGGCTTCTTTCACAGCACTTCCTACAGTGTCTTACTGCACAGTGTGACAGACACAATGTGTAACTATCACAGAGAGCTTAAACTCCAAGATGGCAGAGACCACACGCTTTTGCTCACTACCATATTGTTAGGGTTTAGTCCAGTGTCTGGTAAACAGTGTACTCAGTACATGTAGCCAATAACGTTCTGTCCACGCTAAGATCTAAATATTGTCCTCTTGGAGTGCTCATGGTACTTAAAGTCCATGTTACATTCCATGTGATTTTCCTAAAATTTTCAGTGATTGCTATTATTAAATCATTAGTAAATTTCAACCAGTTATATAGTCTATAGTGGATATTACCTTTAAAGTGACAGGATAATTTTGGATCAGCAGGTATTGAATGTCATCGATAGTAACACAGCAAAGGAAAGAATGTGTATTTGCAAGGGCTGCTTTAGGCTATGTGTGCTAGAAGTTTATAAAGAGATGTCTTAGTGATAGCTATATCACATATTATAAATTATTGTACAAGCCTCTGGTTGTGTAAGTGAGTCCCTGCGGTTTTACTTAATGTGACTTTGAATCAATTCCATTTGGGGTAAGCTGCTGAAAGGTTAAATAAGATTGCAGGATCTATAGAATGAAAGCTCAGACATTTGATCCATCTTGGCAATTCATGAAGATAATGTTACTACAATAGACTTTTCATAGAAAATGAGGCCTAACAAAAACTTTGTTATTTCAATGCATGGGACACCTTCATTCTTTGAACTTTAATTGGAACTCCAATTGAGTTTCAGATTTATGACAAACATTCAGGAGAGTACAGAGAAATGCTAACCTAGGCTTTAAAAGGTTTCAGGAGGAAAACACCCTCAAAATTAAGCATAATTAGTGGAAATTATTCTACATGATAATGTAAAGTATGTGATTATAGTAAATCCATATTGTTATGAATCAATTAACTGTAGAGATAAATAAAATATACTCTTTTCCAGTTCATTCTCCTGTTTTGAACTGGATATTATGCCATTAAACATGTTTGATCTTCTTGAGTTGATACATGATTCTTTTCTTCAATTATTTTCCCGTTTACTTTTCTTTCCCTTGAGATTTTCTTGGTAGCTAATAAGGTCTCTTCTTTTTCCCCCGCTTCTGAGTGTTTTTTCATTTTTCTTTGTTACTACTTTTTCCTTGAGCTTAACTTATAAGTAATCAGCCCAAACACTTGGGGAGCAGTATCAGTGTTAGAAAAATGCCAACAGGCCTGTTTTCTCCCAGAGAAACTACTTGACTCTCCAAAGCAGAGCACTGTGATACATACGTTGGATGCTGTGGAACCACATTCGATGTTGCATCTTTACTCTGAAAAAATAAATTTTTCCTACCAAGACAAATCTAGCTCTCTGATCTTCATCAGGAAAATCCTTTGAAGTAAAGGAATATCATTTATTTGGAGACTGCTAAAGATGGATAGACTTGTATTTCAGTTGTCAGTTTGCTCATAACAGAATGTCCCAAAGCTTGTCAGTTTAGTAAAACCTCTTCTCATGATTCCGTGGACTGATTTGGCTCAGTCTGGTGATTCTCCCACTGGACTCGCCGAGGGAACTCAGGCAGCTGCTGTCAGAAGTTTGTTGGAGACAAACCTTCAAAATGTCTTTCCATATACAGTGTGGCATCTGCCTGGGATGAGCTAGAGGCCGGGGCCAGCTAGGACCGGAGGTGCTGGGCTCCCCTCATCTGTGTAGTCTTCTTACGTGCTCAATTCATCAGGGTTGCTGGATTTCATAAATTGTCATCAGTATTTTGAAGGGTACAAAAATGAAAAGCTTTTGCTCCAGAATAGCCGTCAAATAACTTGTACTGTGTTCTGTTGATTAAAATAAAAGATGAGGAAATCCAGAGTTGATGTAAGAAGGGACTGTCTTCAGGACTGAAATCTGTGAGGACCATTGCTGGAGTCTATTCCCCTGGGCAGTGCAAATCATGTCCCTCAAGTGTTGTTGGACGATGGCTGGTTAGTAAGAAACTGCTTCTTTTTTATAAATTCAAATCTTTATTGGTACATTATATATACGTCATCATCACATTCAAAATTGAGACTTAGTACCAGAATATGACATGACTTAATTCTCATTTTTCCCCTTCCTTCACCCACCCTACAGTCCCCACCTCCTGTATACATAAGCTTTGTTTCCTTTTTTTATAACATTCTTTTTCCCTTCATTATTTACCCATTCACACTCTTTCCTTTCAAATATTTTCTATTTCACAATATCACCTATATATACTAGAATTCATTTACATCTTCATTTTCTCATACCAGAGAAAAGATATGATATTTACACATCTATGACCTATTTATTTCACTTATGAGGATGTCCTCAAGGTACATCCGAGTATGAAAAACTCAGTCTTATCATTTTTAATGGCAGAGTAATACTCCATTTTATAAAAGAACTACTTTTTCTTTATCCAGTCTCCAGTTGTTGGACATTTTGGTTGTTTCCAAGATTTAGCTATCACAAAATGAGCTGCTATAAACATGGGTGCACATATGTTGCTGTGATATGAATCCTTTAATTCTTTTGTGTATATACCTAGCAGAGGAATGGCCAGGCCAAATAGGACCTCTAATCTTAGTTTTTTGAGGAATCTCCATCCTGATTTCCACAGAGGTTGTACGAGTCTACATTCCCACCCATAATGGAGAAGGGTTCCTTTTTCTAGCACCATTTGTTAAGTGGGAAAGATAGCCTCTTTAACAAAGAGTGCTGGAAAAACTGGGCTTTAAACTGCCAAAGACTAAAGTTAGATCTATCTCTTTTGCCATGTACCAAGCAAAAGTCAAAATGTATTAGAGACCTAAATATTAAAATAGTAACACTAAACTTGCTGCAAAGCAGATTAGGTAAAACTCTTGAAGACATTGGCTTAGGGAAAGACTTCATGAACAAAACCTCTACAGCACAAAACCTGGCAGAAGAAATGAACAAATGGGACCTCATTCTATTAAAAAGCTTATGCACAGCAAGGAAAACCACCAACAGAGCAAAAAGACAACCAACAATAGGGAAAAGAATCTTTAACAGCTGTTTCTCAGACAAAAGGCTACTATGCAGAATATATAAAGAGCTTAAAAAATCATCCCACCCAAATTTAAAGACTCAGTTCAAAAATGAGCATCTGAAATGAACAGACACTTTTCAGAGAAGAAGTAAGAACAGCTAAGAAGCATATGAAGAAGTGTTCAACATCACTGGTCCTTCAAGAGATGCAGATAAAAATAACTTCGAGGTTTCATCTCACTCCACAAAGAATGGCTATTGTCTCAGAATTAGCCAGCAACAAATGTTGGCAAGGCTTTGGAGAAACAGAAACTGCTTCTAGTTGTGGTCAGTGACTAATTCTTGCAATGGAATGAAATTACAACAGTGCATGTTACACTGGGGCCAAGGCTTTCATGAAGTGGATGGACCACTTCTGTCTCTAAAAAGCTTCATGAGAGTCAAATGGGACCTCTAATCCTAGTTTTTTAAGGAATCTCCACACTGATTTCCACAGAGGTTGTATGAATCTACACTCCCACCAACAGTGGAGACGGGTTCCTTTTGCTCTGCAGCCTCACTAACATTTGTTGCTGCCTGATTCTAAGATAACAGCCATTCCTTGTGGAGTGAGATAGAAGGGTATTTTGCTCAGTTGTTTTCCGGGGTCTCACTGCTGGGTATGGCGGTGTCAGCCGGGCAGAGCAATGGGGTGATTGAGCCGAGGGGCTAGGATGAGAAATAAGTAAAGACAGGACAGCGGGACTTGGAAGGTTCATCAGTCAATACCAAATGAACGCCACGTTTATTTAACAGCCTTTTTTTATACATTTCTTAAGTACTGTCCTTGAGCCGACTAGCTTCGTTCACGTGTACAGAAAAGAAAAAAGTTAATGAAAGAGCTGGTGGGCGGGGTGCACTGACAATATTCTTAATTTAATCTGGCATGAGGGTGTGTAAAGGTTCTTAGTTTAACCTGGTATGTGGGTGTGTAAAAGTTACCTGGTATGAGGGTGTGTAAAGGTTCTTAGTTTAATCTGGCAAGGACAGTAATTATCCTTGAGGAAAGTAGACAATGTCGGGCCCTGATCCAGAAATCAGGCTGACTTTTTCTCTCCTGCATGGGCAGCCATGACACTGTAGGGAACGGCTCCCAACAGTGGTTCAAGCATCTTCCTTGCAAGCAGAAGGTCCCAAGTTCAATCCCCAGTAACCACACCACAATGCCTGCTGTGGTGGCTCACACCTGTAATCCAAGCACTTGGGAAGCAGAGGCAGGAGGGTTGCTCTGACTCTGAGGCTTGTCTGGGCTACATAGTGAGCTCAGGGTCAGCCTGAACTACAAAAACAAGACCCTATCTCAGAAAAAAATAATATGCTTCATGAGGTGTAACTGATTAACAAATTTGTGCACTATATATGTGTTTGTGTGTGTGTGTATGTGTGTGTGTGTCTGATGAGATTGGATGCATATGCATCAGTGACACCATCACCACAATCAGTGTACTAAACACAGCTTTTACTAAGAAGGTTTTACCTGTGTTCTTTACAGTGTGTGTAGTAAGAACATTTCACATGAGATAAATCATCTTAACATATGATCTGGTCATGGAAGGACAAATGCTGCAGGATTCCACTTACATGGAATATTTAAAATAGGAAAGCTCATAGTGGCAGAACAAAGGATGGTGGTTGCCAGGAGCTATAGGAAGCAGGGAATTGTTGTTCGCAGGGTAAATGTTCTAGTTCTGCAAGAAGGATAAGTTCTGGGGATAGTGAATCATTTAACAATACAATATTGTGCCCTTTAACATGTTAGGTTTCAAGCATTTAACTTATAGAGAGTTAGAAGTGGATGCATCTGTTGGCTAAAAGAATTTCCCCATTAATCTATGGTGGCAACAATTTCCCCTTTACTTGTAGCCAGTGCTTCTGCTAACTTTGCTCTTAGTACATTGCAAATTTTATATGCAGATCTTTGAAGAATCACATAAAGGATGTCAGGAGCCATAGGTATGTTCAACACTACAGCTCTGCGTTAGAGTAACATTAGTATCACAGACACTGAAATTAATATGAAGTTAATCCTCAATCAAAATGTGGGCAAAAAATTTATTTTTTTAATTGAATTGTTTATTGATACATTTTATGTACACATCACGATCACACTCAACATTGGGAATTTGTACCAGTATATGACATGAGTTAATTCTCATTTTTACCCATTTCCCTATCCACCCACAGTGCCCCACCCCCTATACACATATGTCTTCTTTTTTTTAAGATCACATTTTCTCTTTTCCTTCATTATTTAATTTATTTTGTCTGGATAGAATGATGGTGTCAACACTGCTCCACAGCAGTATCAGACAAAAATTTAAAGGTATGGTTATTGTGTCTAAAGATATTATATGAGATTAGAACGAGTTCAGAGGTCATTGTTTTATTGTTAGTGTCAATGGTGTCATGTTTTGGGACAAGTTTCCTTGCAAATAATGAAAAAATTGTCTAAAGGTGATAGATAATACCTCCATTCTAAGAGAAATATGCTGTAACTATTAGTAGGAGTTTACTAGAATTTATTAATATTCGCAGAGTCCTAGTGATTTCATACAGGGTGTGTGAGTTTTATTTATTATAAAATGTGTTTTATTGGTACAATTTAAATATATGTACTGGTCATATTCATCAAAGTGGGTTTGTTGCTGTACATGGTATAGCCTGATTCTTCTTGTTCTTCTAACCCCCTTCTCTCCCTTCAAAGTCCGCTTCCCTGCTTATTTACAAAAACTTTATTTCCATTTTTTTCCTTCCTTTGTTGATATTTTCCCTCTTCCTCCCTCCCCTTTTCATATTTTCCTTTTCCTTTTCTCCCTTTATTGAGTTTATTGGTACATCTTAGGTATACATTATGATCTCATCCATGCTTGTGAATTTGTACTTGTACATGATGTATCTTGATTCTTATTTGATCCTATTCCCCTGCCCTCCCTACACCCCTACAAACCATATACAAAAGCTTTGTTCTGTTTTCGCCTTTTCACCATCCAATTCTTCCTTTCCCTCCTTTGCCTTCTCCTATACTCCCCCCAAATTCTCCTTTCCTTTTGAAGTTTCTTCCCATTTCATGTTATCTATTATACATTTTTATCCTTAAAGTAAGATAAACTTATGACATTTATAGCTGAGTGGATGCAACTTGAGATTATACTCTTCAGTGAAATAAATTAGACAATATGTGTAAATATCATGTAATCTCTCTAGGGTTAAAAACCAAAAGGGTAAATGAATTTTAAATAATATGCCAGTAGTTTAAGAAGTGTGACTTATAATAAAGTCTGGGTTTATCTTGAGGATTTTTTTTTTTCATAGCTTCTACTTAACCATTTTTCCAGGAGAAAGATTATTTGCTTGATTTCTGCCTTTAAAAGATAACTATTTTAGGAACGGTGCTGGTGTCTCTTGATGTGGTATCCTCACTGCCAGGCATTTGTTTATGAGTGTGTGAGAACAAAAAATCAATGCATCACAGATGTGTGAGCATGTGACCTAGTCCAAGGAATGGTCTTCGTGCTGTTCTGAGTCAACACACGGTTGTGTGTTTGACTACATTCGTGTGTGATTTTGCATATTGAATGAAATTAGCTCTGTAAGGAAAAGTGAGTCATTTTGCTTTCTGGATTCTCTAGATACAGCAGTTAGCGACTGTCTGGCATGTGGCAGCCCTGAATGAGTGATATGTGAATGAAGGAAGTTTCAGAGGGAGTGTTGAAAAGTAGAAGGATGTAGGATTTATTTTTAACCAGAATAATTGAGATGTATGGGGACCTAGGGAAAATTATCTAATTTAGCTAAGATTCGGGTTTCTTCTAGTTGAAAAAGGGACACTAATGGTACCTACTTCATAGGGTTGTGGTGGAGATGGAAAGTTTGAACTATGCAAATTGCTTAGCATAATATTTGGCAAAAAACAATGACTCAATAAAAGTTATGAGTGTTTCTGCTTCAGTTGCTGTTATCAGCATTTTGTCTCTAATGGTTCCGGGTAAATATCTGTGGTTTTGGCTTTTGTAGGATGGAATGTGCTGAGGAAATGCTAGGCTATGCTGCTGTAAAGGATTATATCTCTGCAGTCTCAATGGTGTGACACAAAGTGCTGTATTTCTTGTACAATCGAAGTTGGATGAAACTCAAAGGCAGCTGTGTACCCTGGAGTGACTTAGTCACTCCATTTTCTGCTTGTATCACTTCAACACATATTCTCCACAAAGAAACAGGTAAAATAGACAAAAGATCAGGCAGGAGCTTTACATGCCAGAATCTAGAAGCAACACACTGTACAGTTCATATTTCAAACTCTAAAGCTCATTCACATGCACCTCCCTCACTGTAAGCACCTGGGAAGGAGAATGGCTCTGGGAGGGTCTCAATAATCTTGTCTAAACAAGCTATGCAACTGTGAAGTACCATCAGTTGATCACTCATTAAAGGATGATTAATTACTATCAGCAATGCTACACTGCACAACAAAGTACTTTCTGAAAATGAATCTTTAAATAATGTTATTATTGTGGAAATGTCATGGAGTTTGCTAACACTCACTAGGACAGCCAAGACATCGCTAGGCTATATAATCTTGGGCAATCACTGTCATTAAGTGTAGTTCATTATTGATTGAAACACCATTGCTTATAACCCTGACTGTATTTAGTCTCCTGTCAAATGTATGAATTATTTTGATTACTATTGCTACTCTACTATGGTGATGGGCCCATTCTTCAGGGTGCAGCTAAGACTTCAATATGTCACTAATATGACTAGTGGATGATAACTTATTTTTCTGTGTAGGGTCACTGTGTCTGTGTAGCTTGAGCAATGAGTAGATGTCCAGGGACTGACTCTTGTACAAACTCATCATTCCAAGTTCCTGTTATCATTTACTTTTAAATCTCTGTATACTTTGTAGTTACTTGATACATTTAAAATATATTTTTCATACTTTATTCATCCAGCATTATTAGTTTCTTTTAATGGAAAGACCCATTGAAGCTATCCAATCTATATTATTGCTAGTTCTCAAAGAATTCACACTGAGTAAAATTCAACATGTGAGCTCACTGTAAAAACACAAAGTATAAAATATTGAGGAACCACAAGATTTCTGAAACAACAAGAGACTCAGGAACAAAAATTTAAATACAGTAATTTTCAGATACCAGTTTAAACGTATGTTTATTATATTTAAGGACGTGAGGTAAAAATGTGAGCTTATAGGAAGATTATAAATCTGATCAGAAATGTAAAATAAATGAAATGATTTATGATGATAAAAATAAAGCCATATCTTTAATGAACATAGATGTGAAAATCCTCAATAAGATATCGGCAAGTAGAATATAACACATCATCAAAAGGATTATATATTATGCTCAAGTAGATTTTAACATATACAAAACAATGAATATAATATACCTCATAAACTTACGGACAAACACCACATATCAGTAGTGTTGTGGTTGTGTTTAGAGGTCTCCGCCAAAGCCTCACGCAGATGAAGTAGAACTTTCTTTTTCACAGGTATTTGAATCTGGAATGTGTGGAGCTGGGGTTAAGGGCGTGTGATTACTAAACCACTACAGCTGAGTGAATAGTTTGGCACCGGCTAGACTGCAGTAGTATGAGTAAGATCAAGGGGTCAGAAAAACTGTAAAGGTGGATGGTTGTTTTTGCTGTGTTCTGCTGCCATGAATTGAGGCCCTCTTGTTCCCTTTGCTGCCTTGTGTGCACCATATTACTTCTATGTGATGCAGTTCGCTGTCCCAGACTTAGAGCCAGCTGATTACGGAATGACACCTCTATGAACTAGGAGCCAAAGAAAGCCCTTCCCTTTTGACTTTGAGTGTCTACTATTTTGTCTGAGCAATGAGAGAAAAGTAACTAACACAAACAGATACAGAAAAAGCTGTTCACAATATCCAACAATTCTTTTTTTATCATGTTTTTTAGTTTTTAAAAATTGATTTTATTGGTACATTTTATATACACAATATGATCACATTTAAAATTGAGAATTTGTGCCTGTGCATGACACATATCGATTCTCACTTGTCCCCTTTCTCTTGCCCTCCTCACAATCCCACCCCCTAAATATATAAGCTTCGATTCCTTTTTTTACTTTGAAGTTTTTTCTTGTCCTTTTTTTGCTTTCCTCTATCTACCGTTTCCCTTTACTTTTTGCGTATTTTCTTCCTATTTCACATTACCTATCATACATTTTGGCATTAATTTATACCTACAGTTTTTCATACTAGAGAAAAGATTTGGAACTTACACATCTGTGTCCTATTTATTTCACTTATGAGTATGTCCTCAAGGCACATCCACTTGAGTATAAATGATTCAAATTTATCACTTTTTTTTCCTTAGTTTTGTTTGTTTGTTTTTATCTTTATTGGTACATTAAATATACACATCATGATTGCACTCCATAATGGGGATTTGTACCAGTATAAGACACAACTTAATTCTCATTTTTTCCCATAGCCCTACCCACCCTACCACCCCCCCATATACATAAAATTTTTTCCTTAGTTTTTGAGACAGGGTCTCACATTGTAATTTAGGCTGGCCCTAAATTCACTATTGTCAGTGTAAATCTGATATAATGTCTGGGGTCAAGGAAGGAAACAGAGGCACTGTGGGGTGAGTTCCAGCAGGGAGAACAGCCTTGGAGGACTGAAGCCCCGAGCTGTCTTCCAACAGCCCTTTTATTATGGAATGAATACAAATTAACAAAGCCTGGGGAACATCTTGATGGTAAGGAGACTCAGGAGTTCTACATAATGGGCTCAGAAGTTCTGCTTAACTGGTTGTCCCAGGAAACTGGCTACATTTTCCCCTACACACTATGTAGCCCAGGCTAACCTTGAATTTTCAGCAATCCTCCTGCCTCGGCTTCCCAAGTGCTGGGATTACAGGCATGAGCCACAATGCCTGGCATTGTGATATGTGGTACCAGAGATCAAACTTATGATCTTGTGCTTGCCAGCCAGATGCCAGAAACACTGAGCTACATTTCCAATACAAATTTATCATTCTATATGGCTGAGTAATATTCCATTTTATAGAAAACCCACATCTTCTTTATTCAGTTCTCCATTGATGGGCATTTGGGCTGTTTCCAAGATTTAACTATCACAAACTGAGCTGCAATAAACATGGAGGCATGAATATCACTGTTGTGTGATTCTTTTAATTCTTTCATGTATACAACCAGGAGGGAACAGCAGAGTCAAATAGGACCTCTAATTCTAGTGTTTTTTAAATTCAAATTTTTATTGTTATATTATATATACACATCATAATTGCACTAGGATCTCGCTTTTGTAGTTCAGGCTGGCCCTGAGCTCAGCCTTGAACTCACAGCAATCTTTCTGCCTCTGCCTCCCAAGTGCTGGGATTATAGATGTGAGTCACCACGCCCGGCACTGTGGTATGTGGTGCTGATTGCCGGTGGGCATGAGTCTCCATGCCTGGCATTATTGTATGTGGTTACCAGGGATTGAACCTGGGCCCTTGCACTTGCAAGACAGGTGCTGCAACCACTGAGCTAAATCCCCGGCCCCTCTAATCATAGTTTTTTCAGGAATTTCCACACTGATATCCATAGTGGTTGTACCAGCATTCATTCCCCCTAGTAGAGAAGGGTTCCTTCCTTCCCACAGGCTCACCAGCGTTTGTTGCTAGTTAGTTTGAGATAGCAGCCATTCTTTGTGGAGTGAGATGAACTCAGTGTTGTTTTCATCTGCATCTCTCAAATGACCAGCAATGTTGAATATTTCTTCATATGTTTCTTTGCTGCTTTCATTTCTTTATGTTAAAAACTCTCAAGAAGAATAAGTATAGAAAACCTTACCTAAATCCAATGAAAGTTATTTATGACAAAATAATAGCCAACTTTATATCAAATGAGGAAAAACTGAAAGCTTTTGCTCTAAAATCATGAGCCAGGGTAATTAGGCAAGATGAAGAAATAAAAGAGAAACATAAAGTAAAGAAGTCAAACTGTCATTATTTGGAGATGACATGATACTTTACATTAGAAGACCTAGAAAATTCAACTAAAAACTCTTAGAATTAATAACCATTTTTAGCAATGTAGCAGGATACAAAATCAACACATGAAGATCAATAGCATCAGTGTATACCAGTCATGAACTCCCTGAGGAAGAAATTAGGAAAATAGTTCTATTCACGAGAGAATCAAGAATAATTAGATACCTAGGAATTAACCTAACTGAAGAAGCAAAAGACCTGTGTGATGAAACTACACTACTCTTAAAGGAGATTGAAGAGGACATCAGAAAGTGAAAAGATATACCTTGGTATTGTGATACCTACTCTCAAACTGATATACATGTATATTCAACTCCCAATGAAAATATCAAAAGCATTTCTAACATAACTAGAGAAAACAATCTCAAAATCATATAAAATCAGAAGAGACCCAGAAAAGCAAAAATTTCTGGGCAACAAGAGCAAAGCAAGAGGAATCACAATACCTAACTTCAATACTTGACTATAAAGTTATAGTAAGAAGAGTAATGTCGTGGTATTAGCTCAGAAACAGCCATGTGGATGGATGGAATTGAGCAAACGATGTGAAAACACCTGCAGAAGCATTCAGCTACCTGATCTTTGATAAGGATACTCAAAACATAGAAGAAAATAGGAAGATGGACTTTTTGCAAATGGGAAAGAGTCCAGGAAAACAAGGGCAAGGAGAAGGTGAAGGGGAAGGGGAAGTGAAAATATCTAAAATGGATCATGTACTCGTTTTAAGGACTCACAATGAAAATGAATGTTGTATGTTGTCAACGTGAACTATATGTAGTAATACTAATCATGAAAATGGGGAAAGGGTACTTAGAGACAGAGGGAAGGAAGCAGGTAAGGAGGGAAAGCAGATTGAAAAGGAATGGAGGTACATTATACACATGCACTTACTCCCTAGGGTTAATGTAAACTTTGCCTACTGCAACTATGTACAAACAAAATTAAATTAAAAACAATACAACCAGCATGGAGGTATACATCTGTAATTCCAGAACTTATATCATAAGTTCATGTCTAGCTTGGACTACATTTGAGTTCAAGGCCAGCCTAAATTGCATGGCAAGATCTCTGTCTCAAAAAACCAAATATACATGTAAATGTCTATGTGCATACATGTATTTTGAAGTTAAAACTCAATATAGGCAATTAATACATATAGACCAAATTGATATATTTAACAAATTGCAAGATAGATCTGAAGAAATTATTGGTTTTTCCCCTGAAAATGACAGACTACATAATTCATACTTATCTTGTTTTTTAAAAAAATATTGAATTCAATTTTTAAAATTGCCTTCTTGCCAGGCATGCTGGCACATACTGGCAATCTCACAACTAAGGAGATTGAGGCAACAGGTTTGCCACAAGTTCAAAGCCAGTTCAAGCTACGTAGTGAGTTCAAAATGAGCTTGAACTACAACATGAGTCCCTGTCTAAAGAAACCAAAAATAAAAAAATACATAAATTGTTGTCTTAAAAGTATAAAGGTCAAAATGAGCTTAAACTACAACATGAGACCCTGTCTAAAGAAACCAAAAATAAACAAATACATAAATTGTTGTCTTAAAAGTATAAAGGTGCTAGAAATATAGGAAAGAATTATGAGGCAAACATACAGAAGAAGAGACAAATGCAGGGAAGTGGGCCTGGCATTCAAGACCCCCTTTATTCTGTGATAGTTTCTATGCCCCCCTTTCTAAAGGCCTTGCAGGCCTAACTGACAAAACTAGGATATAGTATCTGACATGAATGGTGGTCAGGAAAACTTCCATGCTTAGGCCAAAACTTGGCAAACATCAATAAAGTCCCAGGGGTCAATATCTTTGTGGATTACAAATGGTCTCCATCTCATCTTGCTCTTTAATAACATTTTTAAACACAAATAAACATTCTTACTCCATGAGTTAGGTGCAAAAGCACTGCCTTGCTGGCCTGATTTTGTCTGGTGCTCACGACTGGCTAATGCTGTCTTCAGATGGAGGACAGACACGGAAGCCATCCCTAGGGACAAAGATGCAACTTAGATGAGCAATGGGGAGCTTGGCCAGCTCTGCAGCACCCAGATAGTGCAGATAGTCTTGCCTATAACATGAGATGAAAATGGCCCCTGACTCCTCTAACCAAAGGCATCTGCCAGAACCCAGTGAAGAAGACAGTATTGCCATCCACAAAAATGAAGGCTTACATATAATTTTCCAAATATAGTATTTAGTATAGAATGAAATATAATTAGATGTACGACAAAAAAACCAACTATAGAAATGAGAAATGAGAAACAGCAGAAAGGATTAAAAATAGAAATGAAACTCCTATTTTCTCCCATTTCTGGATGGGTTTTTTACTATGCAAATGAACATAGTTAGAGCTTAATGTATGCCTTCAGACGAAGCTAAACTAGAGCAATTCCTGCAGACCAGGAAGTTGAAAAAGAGTACATAGATTTGAAAGAGTGGAAAATAAAAATTCTACAACAGAAAAAGTCAGTAATCAAGTTTTATAATCATCAAATTTAACAGCCAAAGAAAAAAATTGTTGAGTGTAATAGGCAGCAATTCAGAAGAAATAATCCAAAAGGAAACAAACAAAAGGGATGGAAAGTACAGAACAGATGGAAGGAGACAGAGCAGAGGGAAGATGGAGTGTATATTTTAAATCAGCGCCCCTGAGTGAGAGGCAAAAGAGAAGGTAACAAAGTAAAATTGGAAGAGCTAATAGCAGAGAAGCTTTTCAAGTCCTGCAACAAGAATACAGGCAAAACGAAGACCTCAGAGGAACACACACAGTAAGTTCTCCACGAGCAGATTTACAGTCGAAGACAGTATTCACGCAGCAAAAGTAATCCACAGTGGAAGCAGGGCGACGGAGGGGGACTAAAAAATGGCAACAGCAGAAAAGATAGGTGAATCTCGGTGAACATTTGCAAGTGAGCATAGCAACAGCATGTCGCATAGACACACAGGTGTCTATAGTGAGTATCTATATGACTGAAATACACGATTATCCTGGTGGAAGATCTGTACTTTGTGACAGAAGAGGTAAAAGTTTGCATTTGGCAACAAAGCATAGAGTGTGAATATATTCATAGTGAAATCTTTCATGAAAAGTCAGGCAACAGATTCTTTAGAAAACAACTACAGGGCTGACCACTGAGAAGGTCCTGAAATAAGGAATGTAGCACTCGGGGCAGTGACGGTTATGCTCTGGCAGGGAGGAAGGTGAGGGGCCATTTTAGTTTCATCAGAGTTGTCTATGTGCTCAACACTACTAAAATGATGAAAGGAAAAGTGATGTTATACTGTATTAAGAGAGCAAGAAGTTACTTGGAAATCATAAAATCATAAGAGAAAAAACTCCTAAAATCTAGCTAAAATGACAAGAGCTCCCCAGGGCTTTACACAATTCACAGAAATTAACAAAGCCACCAAAATAAGGTAGTTGTTAGAGCCACCACATGAGGTAAATACTAATACATAAGATTGCACTAACATACTAGAGAGCAGTCAGAAGCATTTAACAACAACTTCTGCTCTTTTATCAGTCCATGTTTGCATTACAAAAATCATTCCATGCCTCATGTGGAGTTGGTACAGGGACGTCACATATCTGTTCTTTTTCCACTCGATTCTCCCCCTCAACTCTTGGGCCTATCTTTTATTTTGTTCTTTATTTATATTTTGGGCTTCTCACATAGGAGGAACTATGTGGTATTAGAGGTTGTGTGTCTGACTGATTTCACTTCTTCCTGGAGCAGAAAGCTCTTAGGACTCTGCATGCCAGGCATCCGAAGTGGTGCTGAGAGGACCCCAGATTTGCTCATGCGAGTGCTGTCTGTCTGTCATGCTTAAATCTTACAGACTATCGGGCCAGGGAGTTAGCTCAGTGGTTCCAGCGCCTGTCTTGCAAGCCCTAGGACCCAGGTTCGATTCCCCGGTAACCGCATACCATAATGGGTGTGGAGACTCATGCCTAGCAGCAACCAGTACCACACACCACAGTGCCAGGTGTGGTGGCTCACGCCTGTAATCCCAGCACTCAGGAGGCAGAGGCAGGAGGATTGCTGTGATGTGAGTTTGAGGCTGAGCTCAGGGCCAGCCTGAATTACAAAGTGAGACACTGTCTCAAAAAAAAAAACAAACAAAAAACAAAAAAAACAAAAAAAAACCTTACAGCCTATCTTACTATGAAAATGTTATCTACAATTTATATTATATATTTCTGTAGTCACATAATTACATACACAAGTTCATTGTACATAATTTTAAAATATTTACACATATTTACTGTATACTTGTACAGCAATTATAAATATATTGTGTATTACTAACAGTACAGTATATCATATATGAAACAGTATATATGCAGTATATTTATTACTAAATATTCATAAAACATTAGGTATATGTTCGCTAAATTTATAGTAATTATATAATGATAGTACCACACATTATTTATATTATTGATGATGGTTACACTGTTAAAATCTGTTGTTATATGAATATATTCACACACTATCATAAGTATAAACAGTGTTAGCTCCATGATTCTGGGAAACCTGGCTGCCGTCATGTTTGTCACCTGATACAGAGTTCACAAACGAAAATAATTTTGTGAAACACTTCTGTTTGTGAGCCAAATTGTTGGCAAACAAAAGCATTTGTAACCTAAGTGCCAGTGTAATTTGACAATAGATTTTATATATGATTAATATATTTATCATGTAAGTATATAATCATATTGTACATTTATGTATACATGTATGTCTGATACATATTTATATATTTTCATATGCATTTGTGTACAGTATACATTCCCATGTGCAGTGTTCAAGGTATGACTGGAATATAGAGTGAACATTAAAATTAAACAGCTACTTCTTATATTAAAGGGAGTATTCCCAAGAAGGGTGGGATAAATGTATCTCAAGCCAGTGGGAGTACTTTGAGTGTTTTGAGAGGATTAATGGCAATACATCTTTTACTAAAATACATTTTTAAATGTCAACAGTAATTGTAGTGTTTGATCAACCCTCACTGATCAAGTGCTTATGATGGTTTCAGTAAAATGAAAACATTACGGTGTGACTTTATTTATCTTATTCACTGGGTCAGGCACCATGCAACTTCTAGCTTTTCCCCCAAGTCAAAATGACCATGAAAAATGAAGATATTTGAATCAATGTAGACATTGAGGCAGCCTGGATGGTGCAACTATAAACTTTCACAAAAGTAAATTCCAGAACTGCTTCAGAAAGTGGAATGAATGATGTAATGTTTTTTTTTTAATTATCTTTATTGGTACATTGAATATACACATCATGATTGCACTCCATAATGGGGATTTGTACCAGTATAAGACACAACTTAATTCTCATTTTTTCCCATAGCCCCACCCACCCTACCACCCCCCCCATATATATAAAATTTGTTTCCTTACTTTTTTGTTACAATCTCAACATTGTCCCATTTCACC
>PVIR01003461.1:6316-88619 GCA_004026965.1 Petromus typicus
AAAAAAAAAAAAAAAAAAAAAAAAAAAAAAAAAAAAAAAAAAAAAAAAACCCACTTTAAAACCGAAAGGAATTATTATCTATCAATAAGGGAAGGAATAAACATACTTTGTTACATCTATACAATGGATGAATACTTAGTAATGAAAACAAAGAAATTAATACGAATTACAGTGTGTCCAAAATCTTGACAGTGAAAGGAGCCAGTCAAAAATAGAAAGGCAACATATGATGACATCTATATACAGCGCCTTAATGAGACAAATTCTTAGACACAGAAAGTAGGTAGAGCATACCAAGTTCTAAGAGAGAAAAGGAATGAGTAATTATCAAATAGGTATACAAAATTTCTCTTTGAAGTGGTAAAAAAAAATAGTTCTGGAGACAGATGATGGTAATTACAACACAACATATACTTAATTCCACCAAATTGTGTTAGGTACATGTACCAATTATCCATAAGAAATATAACTATGTGTACTGAAAACAGGCACTAATAAACAACAAGCATTGAAAAGATGGCTATAAAAGGTAAATGCTGCTGTATATATTTTCCTATACACACACAATATAGATAAATAATCTCAGTTGAAATTATGTAACATGTGGGTGATACATGAGAACTGGGGCCCCTGTTTCCATACTGCTCTAGTAACTCATGAGTCATAAAATTTGGGGTGGATACTTTCATACATTCTTTGTCAACCTTTCTAAAAAAAGAAAATTAATAACTGGAAGGCAAGAATTCATAGAAAGGAAAAGCCACTCACTTCTCTGGGAGATCTTTCCTCTTTCAACTCTGTTCAGACAAAAGAAAAATAATCCCAGGTACCACATGTCATTCTAAGAGGTTTAAATTTTCATTAAAGCGAGACAGCAGACAGGCTTCACAGGAAATAATGTGAATCTGTGCCCATATCCAGCAGGGATAATGATTCTTTTAATTATAAGTTACTGGGCCAAATTCAAAAAGACTTGATGGGCAGGCATTAGGTAACTAAATAATAAATAGTAATTGCATTTCTTCTTTTGCATTTTAAAGGGTAGCACACTTGAGAACCTCTACTTGATATTCCTTCCACAATGCATCGTGTGTCATGAAGTCATTTGAAATAATGGCATTTGATGCTGTGCATCCAATAACTTTAAATAACATCATTAACATTGGAATGAAAAGAATGGAAATCATCTATCTAGAGGGCATCCTTCCTCACATTTAAGAGGTCTGTCAAACAAAAATTATGTGACTCTCCCCTTGTTACACATATTTGTCTTGTATAAATAATAAAATGAATACATTTATAAGGAAGAAGAGGAGAGAAAAGGAACAAACCGTCTGGTTATCAAAAACTTCAGCTTTAAATCAATCACTGAGAACCAAATTATTGTTTTCTCAAGAGAGTTAGCTACAAAAGGCGCAACTGATTCACTGAGAATGTGTATGCACGTGTGTGTATCTACTTTCCTTCAGAACAGAACAAGAGAAGCACTAATTTAAGTTGAAAATGAGTGTGTTTCATATGTGTCACACACTTGTCAAGGGACTTAGACATGTCCACGTTTTATATGGTCTTTAAAATCAGGTTTTGTGGTGACTTTGTCGCTGCTCTTCTTTCATTTACATCACCGTAAGGCACTGTTTCGAAGAGTGACTCCACAGAGGAACCTATGGTGTGTGTGATGTCTCCGGCACATGTTTGTGTGATATTTGGTTTCCTAAGCAATAAAACAACTGACTTGGCAGTAATTTTTGAGACTAGAAAGAATGAGAAATATATTTCTTTTTTTTTCTATTTCCTACTTTTGATTAAACTCCTTAGCTATTCCATAGAAAGGGATATTTATACCAATTTTGAAGTCACATGTGTTGGTTCACATGTTCGGTGAACTACTCACAAAAATAATTCAAGAGATTTTAAAAGTAAAATCGGATACAATTCTGTAGAACAAGTACTAAGCGAAGGAAGTGGGCCATTTTTCTCTTTATCATCTCTTTTGTTTTCAATATTTTTTATATTACAAATATAACATTTTAGGAAATGAGGTGAGATGGAAATTTAAAATAATTACATAAAAGAAGTCAGTTTTGGATACTTGTAGGAAAAAAATCATGGCATGACTATTTCTTGGTATTATTCTAGTTTGGATGAAAATGGGCAGGATTACAGGAATCAGCCCTGCATATTACTTAACCTTATTTATTTTGGGCAAAATAAATGAATTTCAGCATGAACCATAATAAATACTTGAGTTAGTTTTATAAATGTCATAAAGAAATATCAAGAAGCTTATAGATATATTAGGTTAGTAACTGATGATTGTATGAAAATAACTGGAGTAGCTTATTAGATTCCTTCATCTCTCTGCTTCCCAAATGCTGTACAGGTTCTTCCACAGTACTAGTTAGCTTGACTTTGGGATCCATCAAGGAAGTTCACAGGACTTATATAAGATAATTGAGAGCAATATTAAAACACATAGATACAGAAAATTAATAGATAGTTGAATATTCTTGAGAGTGCTAAGCAGAGTTAGTTATAGGATCAACACCAAGGTACTGTTCATGAAAGGTATGAACTAATAAAGAAAATGACAGAGTAAAAATAAATTGAAGGATCAAGTTGAAAGCTTTTATGAGGTTAATCCCTTCACTGAAAGTGAAGACAGTAGATATCTGGGGAAAAGTTAGACTATTTCTTAGGATGGTTCTGGATATTAAGACTTTTAGTGGAAATATTTTCAAGGTATATTTAAGTAGAAGGCACGATCTCTGGGTTACCAACCACAGAATAAGTTCTATAAAGTGTCCTTAAAGTTATCACCTGAAATGACAATGTGATTGCAGGTTTCATTAATAATATTGGAATGTTTAAAATGAGGGAGGAAGTCGTAAAGGCTGCCTGGAAGTCATGTGACACCTGAAAACTATGTGGAGAAAGATGATACATTAACTAGGGAGCTAACAAGCAAGCTAGAAATATTTGTAGAAACTCAGAATATTTAATTCAGATGAAAGAATCGACGTGAGGAAAGGAGACTTGACTTCAAACATTCAGAGTTGTGCCATTAAGAAAAAAGTCACTAACTCACTAGGTTTGTTCTTCTCTGTCCCAGAAGAAATAATTAGGATGAAGGAAGTAGGTATTATTGATGGATAGCATTTTGAATATATATTTCTGAAACTGCAATTTATATATAACAAAATGGTTGCCTTAAGTGAGGGGAGAAAAAAAAATCTGTCAACAGTTTCTTTCCAGGATGAATCTGAATGAAGTGTCATATTAAAAAAAAAAAAAAAAAAACCTCAAATAACAGATGGAAAATCAGAGAGTTGGACCTTTAAGTGTTTAACCACGAAGTTCATGAATCACAAAGATGAGAATTAAAGGTTCAAGATGAATTCTTTGTGATTCTGGTGTCATGCTGGTGGCCATTTATGTGATAGAGGAGACTGAGATTGATAAAGACAGAATGAATTCAATCATTCATACTGGAAGATTCACCTAATATGTAGAAGATTAAATAGGATTTATATGACTCTTCCATTTGAAAGTTTCAATTTAATTAATACTCCTTTACATGTTTTCTTAGGCTCTGAAAATCAATCATTAAATTTAAGATTCAGAACTGAAATAAGTCAATAATTGGTTCATGAAAACTTCCTTCTCAAACTTGTATCATTAGTTGCAATCCTCTGCTGAGTCAGGTATGGGCTTGCTAATGTAGTCATGAGGCAAAGATAGGATATGGCTGATCCATTGTTGAGTTACTGGCTTTATTTTCTCTTTCACATATTTAGATATGATCGTTGCACAAGCATAACTGTCTTTTATCAAGGGCTTAGTATGACAGGTAGTTTTATGTACTTTATAGTCATTTATGACCTTTCATCCAAAAAGCCAATAACAGTGAGAAATACATTTTCCTAGAATGGTATCATAACAAAAGTCTTTGTGTAGTATGAACCAAATGTGATATGACAACAGGAAAGATGATTTTCCTTTTAGCTAAAGAGCATCACTTCCCATCAATGTCAACTCCTCACAAGACCAACAAGTCACAGAGTAAGAATGTTTTCTTATTGGCAACATCTGACTCCTGTGTGCATCATTCTGCCAAAGTGCATTCCATAGCAAAATTCTTGACATCCACATCCTTCTCCATATGGATAAAAGAATTCCATTCGGAAATTCAGTGTTCTAGAAAATACTGCCAGAAAAAGTATATTCTTTTCATTGAAGAATATCAAACACTAAATTTCTAAAAATCATTAAGTAAGAGAAATTCACTATTAGTTATAGATAAAATGTGACAGTAACTGACTAAAAATCATATATTTCATCTGACATTCTAAATTATATTAAATGTATGAATTTTAAAATATTTTATAATTTTAAGAATATTTTAAGGTAAGCATTTTCTCCTTTTATATATAATTTGGGGTTTTTTTTAAAGAACATCTTCTGCTGGTCTACTTCAGTATGCTGCAAACTAGACAGCCTATCTCAATACTCTAAATTCAAGTTATTTAGGATGCTGATATCTAGTTATTAAATAACAGAGCTTAATAATTACTTGTTGAATAAAATGAATTCATGAATAAATGTCATAGAGACAGGAATTAAAGCATGTATCATACAAAAAATATCTACAGTCCTTAAAGGAAAAAAGTAGTTGATTTTCTAAATCACAAAGTTCTGATCATTTCATTTGTAAAAAGCTGAAATAATTCATTGCTAATTAGGTCATTTATATTCACTACAAATATATCATTAAAGGCACTCTAGACTTCTACTTCAGAAATAAATCAAGTTATACTAAAGAAAAAAGTATAAGTCATAGACATCAGGCAGGAAAAACACCAATAAATAACCTTGTTAAAGTAAAAGCTGAATGTGGCTCTGGCATGCAAGAGGGTTGCTTGGACTGCTCAGAAAGTGCAGATGTTCTTATCAGTCAGCAACACTGAAGCTGGTGAGTCCATGTTTTGGAGAAGACAATGCAAATGTAATCTGGAGTTATCTACTGATCTATAGATATAGATATAGATCTTCTTAATAATCATTTCTACGTGGCAGAGGCTTTAGAAAATGAGAGCCTACTTTCAGAATAATTGGGTCCACTCTAAGTTCTGCTATTCCCAGGAATGTGCATAAATGTCAAAGTGCCTAGGACCAAATTTACAAGATATGTGTGCTCATGATAAAAACCTTGGGATATGGTTTCTTTCTTATTTAAAAATCTTTCCCTGTTCCTAACTAAGCTACAAGTAGGTCAGATTTCTACTTGTTCTTGCCCTGTGTGGTGTGTTCCTGAGGTGCCTCAGTCTCCTAAGGAAACTAGAGGCTGAGAGCTCTGCACTCACTCTATGTACCCTATTGGCAATTCACTTCTACCTTTTCATGTTCACAGGCAAAATATAAGTAGGTCAGTTTGTCTTCCCTCTATTAAACTATATGTTCAGAAGGTGGCTGTTTGGGGAAAGAGGCCTTACTATGCAGCATTTCTGTGGTCTAATTACAGCCACCAAAACTGATTCCAAGCTAGCAGTGTGATACCACTGAAGGCAGAGAGGAAGGAACTGTGCCAAACACCCAGCACATAGTGACACATAAACAGCCTCAAAAGCTCAAGTACCATTGCAATGACATGATGAGCAAGTGACAGGTCCAGTATTATCATAGTCTTTATTTAATATAACTATAAATTCATGCAATTTGATTTTTGACCATGTCCCTGTTCATTCACAAGCTGACAAGATCCCTAATTAACACTCCGTTCTTTTGAGCTAGTAGGAGTTGGCCCCATCATACCACTGCTCGTGTCTCATGGAGACCAGTGCCATTCTCTCTTCTTTTGCATATGGGACCAAGATGCCCATGGACCTTTGTCTGTAAGAGTGAACTTTACTGTATCTAGGAAGTTTTGAAGCCATTGACTTGATGAGACTTAATTTTAATGGAATTCCCAAAATAGTCTTTATACTGTTTAGGCTACATTTTAGCCCAAAAGTTCTGAACAGATCTCGTGAATTTGATGTTTGTGTGTTAGAGTATAGGGGGAAGTATCTTGTATTTCAGACAAGTGTGTGGTTTAAGGGAGTTTTATGTTCCTTAGAGTAGGAAGAATTCAACTTTGGTACTTCTAGTTGTCTGTTCTCCCTGCTGGAAGTCTCCACCTGCTGGAGTATTCAGCTGCACTCAGCTTGAGTTCCTTAAGAGTGGGAAAGGAGCAGCTGCACTACCATCAGTGGGTGACATTTCAGATCATGGACCTGTTTGTTCTACACTCCAAAGACCCTTGACTGTATTAACACTTAGTTACAAACACCCCCACCTTCTTGAAGCAATAGGCAAAGAGGCAAGTGTCTATTCCCTTCATTGCTATACAGGTAGAAGTGTTAATTCCTTACAGAAGACTAGAAACTATTCAATCTCAGGTGTGGTCCATAGTCAGTTTTCCCTGGATTGTTGCTGCTGGAGGTTCTGAGGCTCTGTGCTTCACAACAATGAAGGAAGCCTCTTATTAAATTAGTGGAGATAAGATGCTTGCCTGGTAACCATTTTATACCACATAGGTAATGGATAGTTATTAAAAATCAAGATAATATATGAACAGTGCATAAATATGTAAATGAATTAACTCACTAGTATAATGAAAGGAATCTTTAAATTCTTCATTGCTTTTTCTATAATAGACCTTCCAGTTATTGGAGTGTTGGATTTTTTAAATGAATAATGGTTCCTTTAAGTGCCATTGCATTTAATTTCATCAAGGGGATTATCTGTACTGGCATCTAAATGAAACACAATTACACTTTGCTTTCATTTGCAACAATACTTTGCTTACGAAAAACACACTTAGGAAATACTGAAATGGAGATAACTTTAGAGAATAACATACTGATACAATAGCTATAGACATATATATGTGATTCTGTGTATCATTGAAATTCATCATTTCACAAAAGATGAAAAATCTATGGTCCACTTTATATTTTAAATAATTTATTTAAAGTCACTATGAGGCATCTGTTCACAGAAAAACTCCTTTCTGTGTATTTTTCTACTTTATTCATGTAAAAATAAGATAGACAACTATCTAGTTAGTACCAACTGCTTCTCAGCAAAAGCGCAAATGATCTGTCAAGTAGATTTCTCTGAAAGATGAAAAATGTTTTGGTAGAAGGACTTTACTACAGAAAATAAGGCAAAATAGACTTTCTTACTATTTACCTGAGAGAAAGTTATCTATAGAAGACATGGTAATTTTTCCTGATTGTACTAGGCTTATCTATGTAATATTAGTTTTTTGAAATATAAAATTGTTCCTAAAATTCTTTTTTAAATACTATGTGTTTTTCAAAGCATTTGAAAAATCTATTTATATTCATGATAGTGATAATTTCTACAAAATATTGGGGAGATATTAAAATGATCCTCAGATTCAATTTTACACAAAGAGTTTTCCAGTGGACTGAATGATGTTTAGGGAAGTTTTGGAAATCTAGCCAAGGCCTTCATTTTCTATGAGGAAAAGCAACACAGTAAATGAAACACTCAAGTTTAAACCCAAATGTTGTTGATACTATTTAGATTGCGTGACCCTGGTGTGCTTTTTATGGACTGACCTCAGACAGGAGAAATATCAGACTCAATAGGGTTACAAAAGAAATTGTATCTTAAAAATATTCATTTAGAAATGACAACACTTCTCGTATATTTATCTAATACAGGCCAATTTGCTTTAGCTTTATTGAAATGAATAATGTTCAGTTATAAAGTTTGTTGTCAGGTCCATGATGTGCCTCTCCTCTGAGTCTCCTTAAGTTTCTGCAGTGGTTCCAGACCAACGCTGCTACATAATTCCAGCCTGTATTTTACTGCTAACAAACCTGGAGGGCTGAGGTAAGGCACTTCTTTGTGATGTTAATTTTCTCCTCCAAACTTTTAATAACAAGTAAATTTTACCAGTTGGAATTGAGAGGCAAAACCCACTACATTTAGAGATGCCCTCAGTTGTTAAGCTTGTTTGGAAAGTTTTACCGCTCTCTTGACAAACTTCAGTTGTTTCTTAGCATCACTAGAGAAAGAGCAGGCAGTGAGAGGATAGGAGTGGTCATTTGTGAGGAACAGAACCTTCCAGGTTATGCACATTCTGAGCAGGATAGGGAAGCCAGTGAAAAGCGGATAACAGAGTTCTCTTCTCAATTCTCCTTCCTCAGCAGAGAACACAAACCATTGAAGGTGAGATTCTTTGGTGTGTGTTCCCTTGTTAAGGTGGTCTGTCTAAAAGGGACTGCAAACTAAATGATCAACAGCATTGGCCTGGGTTCAAAACCTAGTGCTCCCATTCATTCATTTCTCTATGGTCCTGGCAGAAATTACCCAACATCTCTAAACCTGAGCACTTTATTTGATAAAATGAGAATAATTCTACAACTCACCGACTTTATCAATTTTCTGTTAGCAATCTGTTGTCCTATTCTCATACTATCTTTTTTCTTTTCTTCATCATCATCATCATCATCATCATCATCATCATCATCATCATCATTACTATTATTATTATTGGTTTTGTTTTTTTGAGACAGGATGTCACTAAGTACTCCAGGCTGACCTTCAGTATACAGTGATCCTACTGCCTCAGCTTCCTAGGTGCTGAAATTACAGGCCTTTCACAGGTAAATTAGACTCTGTGTATATTCTTTTTCATCACTACTTTGCAAAAACTTTCAACCCTGATGCCTTTTTCCTGGCAAAACACCAAATACAGTAAATACCTGCCTACCCTAGGCACCAACCAAGCAACCAGCCAATGGGGGAAAAACAAATGCACTTGTATTTAGCTAGTTTTACTTGAAATTTATGACAACAAAGTACAAATGGTCAATCCACACTGTGCAGCGGCCATAGGAATAGCATATATATGTTATGCTTTCTTTTCTACAAACTAGAGTAACTACCCCTACCTTTTCCCTGGTTTCAATCTCTCTATCAAAGACATCACCCTCTGATGGTGACCTTTCTTCTACTGATAACCTTCTCAGCTCCAAACAGAGTAATATATCTTCACTTACATTTGACCTCTCTGCCTCTGCTAGTCTTGCCAAAACTGAATTCTTTGTGTTTGCTAAACTCTGTGCCTTATTTCTACTCAGAGGATGGCACCCTTGCAATTTTCCAGCCTCTTTTTGGCATTGATAACTGTTCCCTTTCTGTAGCATTATTCTAGAAATTGTAGTGTCTCTTATGTTCAAAAACTAAACAAAATTAAATCAGTGAAGTAAACAAAGAACTATCCTCAGAAAAACACTAATTAAAACACCTCTTTTGGGGAGAGGGGCTCCACTAAAGTAAAATGTCTCAACTTAACATCAACAGCCATCTGGTTCAAGCCTTATCACTGTCTCTATCTTCCAATGCCTTTCCATCGCAGTCACTTTACTGCCAATATTTTACCATCTCTGTCATCAGTGTTCAAGAAAATGAAAATATCTTCTGACCTCGACTTCTGGGATATTTCTCTTATGTTTCTCACATCACTCTTGCTCTTCTTCAAATGTCCATTCTCTTTCTTTCTTTCTTTTTTCTTTTTTTTTTTTTTTTACAGAAAAAGCTTTAATTGGAAAGTTAGATGCAAGAGAGGCAAAGCTCTAACTCAGTAGCAAGAGGGCGTACTCTCTGCTATGGGGCTTCAGACAGGTTGATCATTACCTCGGTCCTGATGCCATAATTCTGGAATCCTCATGGCTGAGGGATGGTTTCCTTCCCAGAAAAAGGTTGCTTCTGTGGTGGTCTTCTTCATGTGGGGCTTGGCATTCCATGGAATCCAGGTGACTATAGGTTTTGGACAATGGCTCCAGATTTCTTTGTGTAGCTAACTCTCCTATAAACCTCTTATCTTGTTATCCTCAGTCTATATTGGGCCTCTGGCATATCTAAGCTCCATTTCATCATCCAAGACAAGGTCTCTTTTTCTGGCTGGAACATGCCATAGACCTCAGCCTGCTGCAACTAGTTTATGTGTTTTCTTTTCAAACTCATCACTTTTCTGCAGGTTAATTCCCACAATTCATGTGGGGAATTCAATGCATACTGATGATGCAGTATATGCTCCTAAACATAAAACTAGACCCGAAGGAGGACATTAGAAAGGTCACAGGTCACTTGGTATTCTGGGTTCTGTGAACTCTGTATGGTTTTGACCCAGAAACATTCTTTCATTCAGTCCTGGTAAAAGACTGATTTTGTTTTCATTTTAATTTCACATTCACTCTGAAACATGAGTTCATTTTCTTTGAAATCCATGATTTCTAAGAACAATGGAAGTTAAGAGTAGGAAAAATTTATCAAAAAAAGCTTCCATTTAAGAAAGACAGAAGGGAGAACAGACAGTGAGTTATCCTCCAGTGCCTAATTTCTAAATCTTATGTGTCCCCAGATTCAGCCATTTTGTTTCAGTCTTTTCTCCCTGGTTTCTTTCATGTGGTAGTGACTCAAATTTATCTCAGCAGCATGATGTGTTATGAGAACTCCAACCTTATACATCAAACTATCCACACAATTGACAAAGGTAAGTATATCTCTAATAACTGAGTTTCATGCCTAAATATAACTGATTTCACTTCTAAAATAATTTATTCTTGACTTAACCTTTCCTCATTAAATAGTTCTGTAATCCACTAACTTTTTATGGCTGAAACTCTCATCTCTCATTGTGGTTACTCTCTTTCCCATTGGCCCAGACAAACCCCTGGGCCCACCTGGTTGGCCCTACATAACATATACATCCTGAGTTTTTCCAGGTCACCTTTCTCTGTTCCTACATCTCCTAGACACTTGCTTTGATCATCTTTGAACAGCTGAATACTCAGCTGCCTCCTAGCTCATTTTCTTCCTTTTATTCTTCCCCACATCTTGATAATTTTTCTCAGGATAGCCACCTAGAAATCCATGATCTGCTGTACAGCCACTTTAGTTTATCATCATGCCAGGAGCACTCCCATATCGAGGCTTCCGCACCAGTGCTCCGCATCACTGGCCCTGCTTCATGGAGTGTGCACAATCCTGGCCTCTCAACTGAAGTCACACCTTCAGCGACTTCTTATAGGCTTTTATTAGAAAAGCTGACGATCAAGCTATTCTCTATCTCATCACTGCACTTAATTTTCTTCACAAAACTGATTAATTTCTCATATTAATTATTCATTTATTTGTGTATTATATTCCCTCTACTAGAATACAAACACGCGTTAAGAAGAAGGATCATAGCTCTTTCAGCATTAAGCACAGTTCAAAGTAGTATTCCAATAATTAGTTAAATGAATGATATTCATAGTACTGTGTAAGGAATAAACATAATGAAGCACATTGACAAGAACAGAATATCTACCAAAAAAGTTACTGTCATTATTATAATCATAATTGGTGCTCACTGAATATGTGTCATCTATAAGTAGTAATCCAAACATGTTAAGGCATTCAGGTAAAGTACTTGCATTTTAAGTTTTCTCCTAAAAGCAGCATTTAAAACAATGCTCAATAATTTTTTGCATGAAAGTGAATGTTTCAACATCTCTAAACTCAAGTCACATTGTTAGTGACTGCTTTTACCTATTAGAAGCCTGAACTTATTCATGCTCTCTGATGAGGAGGCCAACTAAAAGTGTGACTACCATGAGCTAAATTAAACTCAGAGACCTTATCAGGAAGCCTAGGTTCATTTAATTTAAGCCCATTATTAAAGCTTCTACTTTTCAAAAATGTCTGACTCAAAGGAAATCTCATTAAACTTCATGGAAAGGCTAAAGTAAGCTTTGCCTGTAGAGCCAACCAGAAATGGAGCCGTTAGAAATGTGTGTGGTGAAGTTTAAATTACAAGGTGATATTAAAGTGAGGCTAGGCTCAAAAGAGAATTATTTTCTATCACAAATTTTAATCTTTTTGTCAGAGTCCTTTGTGCAAACATACTAAATGTCAATAAAACAATAGATTTATAAAAAATAAAAGTGTAATAGCTTCAAAATACAAAACAGCACAAAAAGGATGTATTTAAAGTATGAAAATGAGAAGACTCTAAAAAGTCTACCTAATTCCTACTTACATTACTAAAAAGTTCATATGGGATGGAGATTTAATCATGTCTCTTAACTTCTTTAAATCTTACAATAGATATCCAGGGAATTCTCAGGTCCCTGTCACACCTTTATACCCACAGGTGCTTTATAAGAATTATTCCTGGATTTATTTCTAATGTTTTATAAATTTAACTTTTCTTCTATTTTAATTTATTTAAAGCTGTATTTCAAGTTAACTCACATACTAACTACTTTTTGGTGAATGAGCTTCCTCAATTTCTGTTCTAATTTGAACTGAATATTCTGACATTAAGTAATTTTGAAAAAGCTGCAAGGATACTATTTAATCTAAAATGTTTTTGTAGAAAAATAACTGAGGAAAAGCTGAGTTAAACCAATATTTCCCACAGATTTTAGTATGTCCAGCAAGGTCATTCATGTATATTTCTCAAAAAGTTTGAAACTAAGGCAATCTCTTGGTTTGGAAAGTAGCTTGAGAAAATTATTCTCTGAAATATAATTTTGGAATAAATTTCATAACAAAATAAGAAATAGTGAATACTAAAGTATGCTTTAAATGTCCAGAGTATTTTCTCATTTAAGTTATTTGCAAAATGCACTTAACTTGACATGATAATTTTATATTACTTAAAAATTATCTTTCAAAAAATATTCTATCTTCTCTACAAATCATATCTTTATTCACTGAATGTATTTTCACTAAAAATTGAAATTATTAACTTTCTGAAATTTTAAGAAAATTCAAAGAATCAGTAGAGCTAATAATGATCAGGAACTCTAGTCTAATTTGTAATTTGATCTGAGGTTGATACTTTTTATTAAAACTATATATTTCAGCAGTACTCTGGAATAATTCCATGCATATAGTTTTGCTTTCCTACTTTTAAATATGATGGTTGGCTTAATTGATATGCTTGCCAAACATTATTTGTAATTATAGGACATTAAAACAGAAGTACACTAAAACCACTATCAAAAATGGAAAGTGCTGTGCTGCTTCCAAGCCAATGAAGACATTTACCTATATTGTAATACTTCTATGATTCATTAAATTCATTTTCTTCTAGAAGTCTGTAAATAAAAATTTTAAAGTGCTTTCTTTCTCATTTAAAATGAAGTGAAAAGACAATTGAAAATTATAATATGAATTATTTACCTCATCTTTTTATAAAGTAAGTTAGGATAAGAAAGACAATGATGGGCCAGGGATTTATTAAAGTGGATAAAATCATTTGGGGATATAGCTTATTGGCAGGGTATGTACTTAGTATATGAAAGGCCCTGGTTTGGATCCCTAGTAATACAAAAACTTTAAAGTTCTAAAGATACATTGTATGTTTAAGTACATTTTACCACAGTAGCAAAATGAATACTAATATATGAAGTAAGCTAGCCAATTTCTGAAGATGTACTCTACCCAAATTTTAGACCAAAAAGAATTTTACAAATCAGTTCATTTTTTCTACTGTAACATAAACCTTTATTTAATTTAAACATTTAGGTATAATCTACACTAATTATTGTCAACAACAGAAAGACTAGAATGTAAAAACTATCTGAAAATATCTTCTTTATACTTAGGGTTTTACTTCCACATAGTTCCTAAAACTTTCAGTAGTTATCTATGCTCAGTCATATAATGATTAAATGACAGGATCAATTAATTAAAATAAATACAAGAAATCACATCTGCTTGACTCAAACTGAAGGATAGTTAAACCAGACCCTATGTTCTAGCAGAAAAATTTGGTATATTATGATTGAGTAAAAGAATATGAATTGTGATTGAATCATCATTGTTCTATTTAAACTGTCCAAAAGCAAGCAAATGCTGTTTTCTAACTCATCCTTAAATGAAATCAGTCAACTGAAGTGTCAAAAGCATCCTCTTTGTCTACATTTAATCCATATCATAAACTCACTCCTTTGTGGAGAAAGGATTCAAAACTAAGTCTAGAAAGGTAGTGATAAAACTGTATTTTATGCAGGACTGGTGATGACTTACAAAGAAAGAATAACAACAATTAAGAAGTTTCTCTTCATGGGCTATAGCTTTTTCTTCCTCTTTTGGACATATTGGGTCTTGAACCTAGGGCTACTGCACCATGTTCAATCCCCTTCCCTTTTTTATGTTTTATTTTGAGCCTGGAACTCCCTGAGTCACTAAATTGTCCAAATTGGGCTCAAATGGAAAATTTTCAGGCCTCTGTGTCTCCTCGTGCTGGGATTACTGGCATGCAATACTATTTCTGCCTGAAGTCTCTGCCTTTGAACAATACATTCACAAGAAATATGTTGAGATTTTAGAAGTAGGTCTGAAACAACTGCAAGGAGAGCGTGTTTCCAGATAAGGAAGAAAATGACTTCTGCATAATCATGAGAAGCAACTTGAACTTCAGAAAAAAAAAGAAAACACACACACACACACACACACACACACACACACACACACACACACACACACACATACACACACGACCTGAGAATTAATACTGTAATTTGTTAAGTCTTTTTTTCATTCCTGAAGATATCCCAATTGCTCCCAACTAGACTTGTGACCATGACTCATTTTAGATTATATGGATAAAGACTTTTGTTGATGAGTTATCAGTGGCCCAATGACAGGCGATAGAGAACTCAACCAAAATCCACCATAGGACAACATCTTCAGAAAAAAATGCCCTCTCCAGGGTCCCAATAACAAACACTATTATTGAACAAAGGACAAGGAGAAAGAGTGAAGGTGAGAAAGGAGGAGGTGAGAAGAGGAGGAAAACACTCTAGGCCATGATTCTAGTTTGTTTTTTGATGTTGTGAATTGTTGTTTTAATTACACCTTGATGTAGTGTCTGGGTGTGATGGATAAGCTTTACTGTATGAATTTGACTGGTTTGAGATCCTCCTGGGAGACACATAGCAGAGCTGTGGACGTCATGGAAGCCCAGACCTAAAGACTATGTCTGGTCCCTGATAGGTTTTTCCTAGGACTGTTCTCCCGCCAATCTACCTCGCTACTAAGACATTGATGTCTTTGCTCCATCATCCCTTCCCACCTTGGAGACAGGTGACCATGGACTAAATCTTCTGTGAGTGTGAGCCAAATACATCTCCCCTCTTTAGAGATGTATGCTCTATCAATGGGAAAGCTGTTTAGGGACAGTTTAACTGTTGAACTCATTTGGAAGTCTTTTTAGCATAACAAGTTATGTAGAGACATTGAGGAGTAGGACTTTAAGATACAGAAAAACAGCACAACTTTTGCTAGCATTGCTGAAAGTGTCATACACACTGTTAGAGTGACAGCGACTAAATGGGGATTAGAATTTACAAAAGCAGCAACAACAATCACAAAATGATACATTCATATTCCCACTATTTTAATAATAGAGATATATATGATAATATGAGAGGAATCTACTGCTTAGCATTGTTTAGATTATCATCTAAAATTCATAACTTATGCAATGATACATGCATCATGAGCCAGTGTGTTGGAGGTGGAAATTTGTTAATGTATTATCCCTGGACCTCATCCTGTAGTAACAGTAAGTATATGAATATATGAACTAAGTAAAGGAATCATTCATCAATTTACTTGTGTTGTTATCTTTAATCCTGTGGAGATAAATAATCAAGGAAGGCCTTGAAAAATGGTGCTTACTTATAATTCCAAGGGGTTGGGAAGCTGAAGTATACTATGGTCAAAGTTGTGGACTGCCTGTGAAATTTAGCGTGATTTTTCTCAAAATAAAACTTTAAAATGCTAAGGACATAGTTCAGTAGTATAGTCCTCTCCTAGTTTTCATAAGGCTCTGAATTCAATCTCCCATATAAAAAATTGAGGAAATGCAAAAAAGTGCAATAAATAGAAACATAGTAGTACATGCCTGGACCTGCTAGAAGCAAGAGACTCTCCAGCTCCCTCATTTTATCGATGCAAAATACTGTCAACTTTGAATTGTTACAACAGATTCAATGTGGTCAGATGAAAAGTGAGAGTTCTTCACATATCTTCATCTAAAGCTGTGAGTTCCATAAAAGCACATTTCGATCGCTATCCTAGTATTTTACATGATATACGATAGCTTAAGCATCAATGCTGAATGAATAAATAAAACCAGGACACAGCATGTTTTCAAGGTCTCAGAGAGTGGGTACCTGAAACCGGGCACTTTTAGCTCACTGTGAATGTTCTTATTTTTAAAAGTTTTGAATTGAAACATAAGACATAATTTGGTGTCCGCAACTCTTTCCGTCCAAAAGCTTGTGTTTATATTTCAGCCAGCCAATTATGTTGTAATATTTACTTATTTAAGTAACTTAATTTCAAAGGAAATTCACAGAACTTATCCTTATAAAAATATTTGTAACACAACTTTGTATATATAAAAATATAGAACCATTAAAAATATTGCCTCTATTTAAAAATATAGAATTTAAATAATTTTTTCCATGTAAATATGTTATTTGTTGCAGAGAAATTTTAGTATGAGTAATAAACATTTCATCATCTGTTATTATCTGAAATCTGGTCCATATAATTAATGTTAGTTTTAAACAAAATTTGTGTTCATACTGACTCTACAATAAAGGACTCTAGATGATTCTGTGATTTGAGCTGTGTAAAAACCATAACTAGGCAGGAGATGTAGCTCAATGTTGCAGTGCCTACCTGGTACGCACAAGACCCTGGGTTCAATTCCTGATACCAAAAACCCCAAAACAAAACAAAACAAACCAAAAATCTCCACAATTGTATTGGGTTTTAAAGAATAGTATATTAAAATCACCTCCTTGCTTCTTTTAGCTACAAGTGTAAGCATCTGTATCAAGACCCCAGAATGATCATAGAGATAGTGGTAACCTAGTATGAATCTGTATATTGTCATTCCAGACTTCCAGAGGGCCTGTTAGATTTATAGAAAGCCATATTTCTAGATAAATACTAGCAATACCAAATTTCTTCACTATCAATAAAATGAACGATTATTTCCCTTAATAGCAAATATATTACAAAAATCTCAAAATGTGATTCTTCTCTATCTTAAATAAAAATCTTAAATTAAATAAGTTCAAACATCATAATTCAGTTAGCCAAAAATATAAAATATTTATTCAACTCCAATGTTTCTTTTCAAATACAACTTGTTCTTTGAAATGGTAATATTCAACAGTAAAAATGAATATATTTGAGAACTCTTATTTCAAACAAAAGAATATCAAAATAGAAAATTATTTTTGGCTTTCACTGAAAAAACATATCATGAAGAGAAGAAAAAACAACAACAACAACAAAAAAACCCCAGTGTTTTGATCATGTAATTTCCTTCTTTTTGATAAGAACTGAAGAAAAAGAAATTGCAATTCCACAGAAGCTAAGAAATAAGATAATACAGTGTGGGACAAAGCCAGAGACTTCTCAGTCCTTGCTGTAGTCATACTGAGAAGCAAATGAACATGTTAACTATTTAGCAATGCAATGTTCCAGGGATCAAACACAACAGGGAAAGGTGGGAATGGCTGGATTTGCTCATTATAAACATTTCATACTGTAAAAGCTGTGATATTTATGTATATAAATCAATTAAAATATTATTTTACCATACAGAAATTCTCTTTTCAGGATGACAAGAAATTCATATTCAAATATAGTCAGGATTTAGGGTCATTCAATAATGATTTATTCACTTTTCAAAAAAAAATCATCCTCTAGTGAACTACTTTTTAAAAGACAGGAGCACACAAATATAATTTAGTTCTAGATATAATTTCTATGTTCTGCCCCGAAGAACAAATATGGACTAAATATTCTGATCCTAAAGAGTTATCAAACAAGAGAAACTGCAATATGTTTTCAAATTTTCATTCATTCATATATATGCAACACTGGTAAATCTTTGTCCTGGCAGTGTCTTAATTTGAACAGCACATATATAAAACATTGAATATTCTTGCAAATAAATGTCTTTAGAATTATGTTAATTTCTTGTTTTATGCCTTAGCTCATTTTCCCCTACATAGTTCAATCATCTTCAACATTATAATTGTATATCTGTTTCACCAGTTTTTATCTAACATAGTGTTTAAAAATGTGAGGGTAACAACGTGGGAGACATTTCACTAGCTCCAAAAGAAAATGGATTCCTTTGATTTAGGAGAATATTATCAAAATCACAAAATATGGCTTTATCACACATTTTTACAAACATATTGCAAGAAATTCTGCACAGAATGAAACAATTTCTACTGATACTAAATTGGATGCATTATACAGCTACTATTTTCTCATGCTAGGCCTATGAGGAAGGCACTCACTATTTGAATATAGAAACAGATTTGATGGTGTTGGAAATTTTAAGACCATATACAATTACATAAAAAGTTAAGATTGAAACCAAGAGTCAGAATTTCTCTGGTAGAGTTAGAGAGATGAATGAGAGCAATTCTCTCAATGGAGAGGTGACAGAGGCGAAGTCCATGGTACTGAAATGCTTTCCCATAGAGTGTATGAAGTGCTGTCCCACAGGGCACGCAGCCTGGTGAAGACTGCACCGTGCCAGATAAACCTGTATTTGCTGTAATCTCCTGAGATGCTTGGCTTATTTTCTACCCCAAGTCACCTGTGAAGAACTGGCATGATTCTAGAGAACTGATTTTGGACCTTAGCCTGCTTTTGTTATTAGCAGTACTTAGTCTCATGTCAGCTTTTCTGAAAATCACAGTAAACTTTCAGGCTAGAAAAATACCCATGACTGAATACTGCTTCCTAAGTATAGCCTTGCTGGACCTCCAGAATGGCCTTTGATGTCTCCATTCATGGGGGATATTAGAGAGGATGATGAAATATTTGATACTACCTAGTCTATTAAGATACAAAACATTTATTCCCCAGCTCCTCCACTCATCACACAGAATGCCTTGCCTAATGTGTCTTTTACTAATGAATATACCTAGTAGAGATGTCTTTGTTTCCTAATTACTATAGCTTTTAACCACTATAACATCTATAAAATCAAGAGCATAGATATAAATAGATCTCTTAGTTTTTTCAATCTGGGCAAAGAGCATGGAGAACCAATCAATATTGCAACTTCTAGAGTTGTTGGAGAAGCTATTTCCTCCTTGTGGATGCCACATTCCTGCACCGGATGGAAGTTTGGAAAGCGGAGTCTACTCATGAGCAACAGATATAAAGTAGGGAACACTCTGCTAACTTACCCTTGAGTTAACCACTTCCAGGGAGACGTTCTGCGGCGGGGCACTTGGCACTGGAAATAATTAAACAAGGCGTGATGGTTACCACCAAAGTCTTGAGAGGGAAACTATATTGAAAAGAGAAAGTATCTTTTTCACAGTTTATAATAAGCACATAAGTTAACACAAGTGACCCTTCAGATTTTCCTGGGAAAATAAGAAATAACTACTTTTTAGTTTTTCTCAATCAGCAGAAAGTTAGCCATCAAGACTGTTCGGCAAAAGGGCCCTGCTGTGATTCCAAATGCTACCAAATTCCAGCTTTCCCATGATGCACTTCCTAGGAAAGCCAAGGAAACACCAGGGAAATTTCAGCAGTGATCTCAAAGCCTTAAAATATGTCTATTTCAGGTTCTGCTGGTTTTACTGCACTGCCAAAGCAAGATGGGAACAGCAGGTTTTATGATGACACGTATCTCTCCAATTATCATCAGAGTTTTTCAGTCTTATTAATTTTTAGTGTCTCTTAAAAAGTGAAAGAAATACTTCCCATTTTTAGGTGTAAATAATTAAACAAGTGTATCATAGATGCAAACATTACTGAGTAGGATTCAGCCAGATAATTCTATTAGGGAAGGACTTTTTCTTTCTATTTTTTCTGGGTATTTCATGACTCTCACCTATATTTCAATTTTCCTAACCCTTTATGAAAGAAAGGCATACATACACGACTCTTTTTTTTTTTTTTTACAGCGTCTGATATTAAAAAAATAACTATCACATCATTCAAGGACAACCTCCTGTTACATGTCAAGAACTGTCCTAGCTGTCTGGGATGAATCATACATAAGTAAAATATACTTTCTCACAACAGGACTAGAAACATTCTTAACATGTATTAACCTATAGAGTGAGTAGCCCCTAGTCTTACTTGTGATATCCTAGTGAATTTATTAGATACTAAATGCTTCATTTCTTATGCTGTAGATAACTAGAAGATTCACAGGGGCATTTATTTTTTCATGTTTAGCCTTCTTTTACTTAACCTTGATTAATATCTATGCTTCTCCACAAGTTACTTATAATTTACCCTGAATTTAGCGATATCCTACTCTGATTTTACCACCTGAAAAGTAGCTACCAACTGGGGATGGGATAGATGGTACTTGATTTATCTTTACATGCTCCAAATAGATGATTAATTAATATTTATGAAATCAGTGATAGAATGGGAAAATGAATTCTTATTTAAAATTGTTCCTGGCCCTTTCTGGAAATGATGTAAATTACAATTATTTATTTGGTTTGAATTTGAACTACTTATCTTAGTAGTTTAATAAAAATTTTATCTGACATGCAGTATGATAAAATATTCAGTGCTATGTTTTTATGAATCAAATGAGAGAATATGCTTTCAAAGTATTCCATAACTACAGAAATATTTTATCACTTATTTTTAGTTTATATTTTTTTAAGCATAGAACATATGCACTATCAGGACAAGGACTTCTGTGTGTCTTAATACTGCATCATTAGGATGGAAATAACTCCAGTCTGTGGCTTACTTTTTTATAAGTACTTTAATAGGTCTAGTAATTAATGGAAAGGTTATAATGTGACAATAAATGCTCCTTCATATTTATGATTCCAGTCAAAGCTTACAATTTCATCATTTAAAATGAGGAATTGCCATTTTATTACAAATTAATTGTTAATTTATATAATTGTGAATATTACACCTAAAGTATAAATGACAATTTTATCTTTTAAATTGAGCTAAAATGGGGGTATGACAAGCTATATAGTATACACAATTACACACTTTTGTGACAAATATATTGTAAAAGGAAAATAAAATATGAAGTGATAAGATGTGAATTAGTTCTTAATCATGGAAGAGATCTCTAGTATAAGTTTACCACAAAGTTGCAATTTTTCCAGATCATTTGTTTCTAATAATGTTACATCCACCTTGTAGCCAATTCAATAATGTTAAAACACAATTTCAATAACACTAACTGAATTTATTATACATGATTGAATTCTGGAGGAAAGATAAAGTAGCTTAGATTTATTATGTGTATTTTTTTTCTGCATATGATACATAAACTTCACATATCAACTTTTATTTATAAATAATATTTTTCTCCTCATTTCAAGAAAGGTCAGAATATACTAAGAGAAAAAACAAATATGTATTCTTTTTGCAACTACACAATTGTGGGAGTATCAGGAATATTTTCTGTTTTAGAGATTAAAAGCCAGTATAATAAAATGCTAAATATCTTCATTACAAAGTTGTCAATGTATCCTATTTTTCTACAATAAACATTTTTTTCCTACTCTCCATTGATTATACACTGCCTGTTCTTGCTATACCAGGGCACACGGAAAATTCTTTTCACAGTGCATTGTTGTTATTTCTGTGTTTTTGACATTATCAATGCCACAGTGTTTAGAAATAAATACAAAAGATAAAATTAAGTATTTAGCAGAAGAGAAAGAATCTGTACTTTTCTTTATCTGTTTTCCCAGATGTTTCATTGTGTGACCAGACACAAATGGAAGGGTTCTCTGTCTTTAGAAAATGAAGTAATATATCATTTGCAATAAGTCCACTGAAACCAATGAGAGGTAACAGTGGAAGCTCCTCTCCTCATGATGAGCTGATGCTTTATATACATGGTGATGAAGCCTCCTCTTCAGGCAGACCACCTTCCTGTATTTGTAAGTCAATCTCCATAATTATAAGCACTTGAATGACTCTACTTACACACAATTTACAAAAACCCCCACATATGTAGTTATGTGTGGTGTCCGTACCTGTAATACCCTACACTCATGAGGCCAAAGGAGGAAGACCTCTGCAAATGTAAGGCAGCCCAGGCTATATAATGGGTTCAAGCCTAGCCTGAATTACTATACATAGCAAAAAACCCTGTGTCAAAAATCAAACCAGAAAAAGATAAACCTATTATTTAATTGTAAGCTTCTTAAAAGATACTGAAATGGGACACTTGTGACAGAATAAAAGAAAGTCGTTTCTATGCTGAATATTGGCTTATTATTCAGGAGTATATATGAGTTGTCTTGGCTGCTTATCAGCTTTCATGAACCTTCTTCTTCTTCTTTTTTTTTTAAGGTTTTTTTGAGACAGGTTCTCGCTTTGTGGTTCAGGCTGGCCCTGAGCTCAGCCTCAAACTCACATCACAGCAATCCTCCTGCCTCCCAGGTGCTGGGATTACAGGCCTGAGCCACCACGCCCGGCATTGTGGTATGTAGTACTGGTTGCTACTGGGCGTGAGTCTCCACGCCCAGTATGGTATGTGGTTGCCAGGGAATCAAACCCGGGTCCTTGCGTACCCAAGACAGGCGCCGGAACCGCTGAGCTAACTCCCCGGCCCTCGTGAACCTTCTTTGACTTAGCTTTTTCATCTCTACAGCATAAAATAAATCGTGCTATTGTTAGGACTAAAGGTTAACCCAAAGTGCTTAGATCAGAATTTTACTTTAGCAATTAATTAATAAATATTAGCGATAACATTGATAACAGTCATAAGCACATTCTTAGGTTGCCTCCAATATTGAATTCTTCTGCATCTGAATATGGGGCAAACTGTTATGATCACTTATAGTTATTAATTCATTCTTAAACTTGCTATCAACCTAGGAATACCATCTACCTCAGGAAGAATTGGTTATATCTGATGCTAACTATAAGCAGTTTGAACAAATGGATTGTTATAAACCAATGGCCCACTACAAAGAGGAAATTAATGGAAAATTATAGTGCCACCCAGAAAAACAAAGTAGAACTGAATTAAAAGTGATAGCTCATTTGGTTAAAAATTTTTACAACCATTTTAGCAGAACTGGAAAACCACTGGTTTAATTTTAAAAAGAAAATTCTTCCATTTAATTTTTGATTTTACATTTTTCTAGGCCACACTATAGATTTGTATCATAAGGATCCCTCTAATGTGATAAGACATGTGATGACTCTACAACAAAATGATGTATTAAATTAGCTTCCCTAAAGATAATTTTTTCCAAGCAAATATTTGTACAGTTTTGGTTGAACCTATCTCATAAATGTTAGAAATATTTACTATGTCAGGAAGAGTAGAGATAATATTCTTCACATTTAGGAAAATTTAAAGCGATGAGATAAAGAAATGCATAGAAACACAAACAATAATCACTACCCACTTAAATGTTTGCATGCATTGTTTTAGGTATTGCATGGATCAACTCAATTTTCAAAGCATCTACCTCTTTCCGCAGACAAAAAGTCCCTGAAGAAGACTGGGAAACAGGTGATAAATAATGATGATTACATACATGTAAATGTTATATTAACCTGTATGTGAACAGCTTCAATGGAAAAAAGAAAATATCATATTGATGCAATTGGGTAATAAGAGAATAGAAGCTACAAGTGTGGGTTTTTGTTCAAAATTAAGAGCTAAGTTGATTATAAAGATGAATGCAGACAAGGTCAGAGTGCCAGCTGCAAAGGGACGATGGAGTCCCTGCTTTCCCAACCAGATCTATCAGGTAGAGGGGATTTGGCATTTTTGCTATTGTGATGTTTATTGAGGTTAAGGCCTTGAAATCCTTTTTTTCATTTTCAGTGACAGTTTCTAAGCCCTAACCACCATAACACTTCCAGAAGATAATTCTGGTCTCATGATTAATAATCTATGTTTCTCACTTATGACATTTAAAAACCAAAGTGAAGAATAAGGCCACAGTATTACGGTTGAATGTGTGAATGAAATCTACATAAATTATGTAAAATGTTCATTTTCATTTGGTTTTCTTTTATTTTTATAATTATAAGTTATGAAGTAATTTATTCTGCCAATAAATATTCTACTTTATCTTCAATAGCAGAATCACATGGATGGGCAGAAGAATTACATTAAAAATAATAATGAAGTGGTCTTACATGTGAAATGTATTTTTAAAGTTGAAATGCAAATAAGCATCATTCCTGTGTTTTCTTTGCACTGTCCTAATAGCATACTTGTCCTTCTTTATTCTATTGCTATTCCATCGAGATATTTCTCAGATTAAAGGACAGATTGGTCAAGGTTTCATAAGCTAAAGTCATTTATTTTTATCTAAAAGATCAATAATGTATAGAATTAAACACATTAACAGGGAAACTATTGCTGAAAATAGCCAGCTCTTTGTCATTTAACATCTATTCATGGCCATCTCTGTATTTCTGAAGCTGTCTGAATTTCCATTGTCCCCATATTACATTCTCCACTGTACTTTTATTTCCACTTTTTATTAAATTTCAAAAGCTTTCATCATCATTAGGTCTCTAGTTTTCACTGCTACTGCATAGCCAGGATTATAAAGATCTCTTTTTCCCTTTTAGGACAATTAAAAAATATGTATAGGGCCAGAGGTTTAACCCAACTTCTGGTATCTGCCTGGGAAGCACAAGCTCCCAAATTTGATCCTCAGTATCCAAGTACAACAATGCTGGGCATAGTGACACACATCTGTAAGACAAGCATTCGGGAGGCAGAGGCAGGAGGATTGCTGTGAGTTTCAGACTGGCCTGGACTACAGACTGAGTTCAGGACCAGCCTGAACTACAAAGCAAGATCTTGTCTTAAGAAACAAAACAAAACAAAACATATCTAATCTTTTGTTGATCCAGCAAATAAAATTAAAACTAGACATTTTCATATTCACCTTTAATATTTTCAGTGCCAGTTTATTTATCCTAAATTCTTATGATCTGTTTTTAAATTAATAAATACATAGAATATTATCTATAATTTATACTTTTAATTATCATTGCTCCTTTAGAATGAGAAATAAAATAGCCCAATTTAATGTAGTTCACATACAAGTACAAATATGTATATATTAAAGAATTTTTAGAAATAAAGCAACTCAGGTATAGAAATAAGTTGAGCTCTTAGAAAATATTTATAACTTGCAGATGACTGATTAGTGCATCCTGACTAAATATGCATTTGGACAAAGTATAAAATTGACTATAACAGGTAATTTCAGCAAATTAGCCAACTTGCTAATGTATGCCAAAATGTTGCACAAAATTTTTGTCAGGAACTTATGAAAATAGAATCTATGACATCCATGCAATAATGTTGCATTTTTATGGAGAACATACAGATAAAATTTCACTGTCATAACTTACCATCGGAAAGTGTAACCACTGTTATATCATCAGTTGATACTCCTGGCCCATAGCGATTATAAGCTAGGAATCGAAGAGTATATTCTGTGAATTTTTTCAGTCCTTCCAATTTATAAGATAGTCCATCAACTTCTATATTCTGGAGACATAAAATACCAAACAGTTACTAAGGAAGCTCATCAAAGAAAAGATAGCAGCCATTCTGTACAATCAGTGATTAGACGCTGGATTCTTCCTCACATAATTACCTTTTCATCTTATAATGTGTTGTCAAATCCAACCTGTAGCACATATTTCCTTACTAGAGCCCCAACTGCTCTGATATAGCACCAGACTGTTTTTATAGCATCAGACTGCTGTAAGTTCCAATTTGCTTAACACCACGCAGTGCACAGGATGGCCAGGGCTCTTCTGCCCACACCAAAACCTGCACAGGCAGCAGTCAGCTTGTAAATCCTTGATATACAAACTTGCTCCTGTACCCCAATTGGAATAATGCAATGGAGTAGTTTACCAAGTAACTACATAATCATTTCTTTCCTTGTTTGACACTGCCAGGCACATCGCCACATTTTTTTGTTTCTTAAAATACTAGGGATGAAACTATTCCCAGCTCCATTTCACAATAGTAGGCAAGGAAGTACCGATGGTGAAGGTCACTGAAGGAACCAGACCAGCACCTGCTAGGAGGCTTCTCATTTAGCTCTACACAATGTTTCCCACCTGAACATTTATCCTGGATGATGCTGAAAGACTGAAATGTACAGAAAAGAGAACAGAATCGATAGTTTAAAAAATCAGTTAAAAATAGCACAGGAACAGATAGGAAAAATGAAACAAAGTTTTACAGGAGCAACTCATGTAAGCAGCTGTCTTATCATATAAGTTGGGACTAGATGTCAGCTATTTCTGGATAGGCTTATGGCAAAATACTTTTAATAAAATCCCTATCATATAGTTATGTTGAAATATGAATAATATGTTATGCCTATCAAACTTACCAAATATAGAACTCTGAGATCACTTTCTTGCTTATTAACTTAGCTATTTATCTCTCCCACATTAATATGAAAAAGTGAAAGTAAACATCTTGACAGTCACATGTGTCACAAAATAGAAAAGCCAAGTTTCATTTGTCTCCCCCATGACTTAATAACTATTTACCTGAACAACTAATTTGTTTCTTTTTAGCAACTGTTAATCATTAAATGAAAAAAGAAGGGAAGTATCTCCAAGTAAGCTCTATGAAAACAGTGGAAAGCCTTAGGTCAGAGCCTGATGGTGAGGAGAAGAGGAAATTATTATCAAATATATGAGTCTGAAAGAGCAGTTTGGCCAAGGCACTTCACAAAAAGGAGAATGTCTTCTTTCTATCCTGGGAAAAGGATTGAAAATGTGAATGCTTCTGCTTCCCTGTGAATTAATAGACATGTAGTTACTGACTCAAGCTCAAGCTTAACCCAAAACTTGGTATGATCTCTACTGACTCACTTCATTGTCCAGGGGGCCTTTTTCACTCAATTATATTGCTTTGTAACTAAGCAGTTATTCACTGAATGAGCTAAATACTGAGCTGGATCAGATTTGCACCTCATCATTCAAGCTGAGCGTCACCCTGTGGCCGGAAGTTGTGTCGACCAACCCTTTACCTACCTGTTCTTTTCCTGTAGATGCCTCAGTGCAGAACAGTCTGTAACCTTGGACAGGACCATT
The DNA here is from genome assembly GCA_004026965.1 of Petromus typicus. NCBI lineage: Eukaryota > Metazoa > Chordata > Mammalia > Rodentia > Petromuridae > Petromus > Petromus typicus. Next base: position 33,509 of record PVIR01003461.1, read on the forward strand.
TGCATAGGCAGGGGGTTCCCAGGTAATAAGAACTGAGGTAGGTGAGGTAGATACAACTTGCAGATTTTCTACTGGCCCTGGAACTTGCACTGTGTACAAAAGAAATTGATTAGGATGAAGAAATTTAATTTTTCCAAAATAAAAATTGCATTTTTTAGAATATGAGATAATAGCAACATACACTAATTTTACAGTCAAAAGGAATGTCAACATAAAGTATAAATATAAAACAATGAAATACTGAAAACTTAGCATCATTTAATTTTAAAACTCAAGAGAATGATTGTATTAATTGAATTACTTATTTCATTTTACAGTTAAAAGACTGGTCAAAGAGTACAAGTGCATAGGATAATAACAGGAAAAAGTGACATTCTGAATTTAAAGTCATAGCCTGTGCACTTTGCCACTTCACCAGTGTATCTTTGTCTATTGAAAAATAGTGCAGAAAAAGAAAATATGATTAGATTACTTGAACAGCTAGTTCTACTTTAAATCAGGAAGACAGCACAGGGATGGATACTATCTAATTTATTCAGAAATTTAATATCTTGCCTGATTTTATGCCCTTAAGTAATATTTAGAATTTCATTTTCAGTTGCATTTTTTAGTATTCTATGTCATAATTGATGCTTTATAAAACTGAGGATAAATAATGTGCTTGTTAGTAGAACTACGTAACATAGATCCACAGTTACTAAATCAAAACACATTGCCCATGTGCTTTATGACCCAGAAATATTTACTTTTTACTCAAAGCGCCAATATTTCTATTTTTGTATCTAGTTACACAGCTGCACACATCGATTCCTTTTTACAATTTCTAATTCATTACAGTCCTGACTAACTTTGGGGTTTCAAAGTCTACCCGATTTACTCCAGCAGCCTTATATTGGTTTCTCTTTCTTTGGGGCCACACCCCTTTGCTTTTTGGAGCATTTCCTTCTATTTATTTGTTTTTACCATTTCCTTTATTTCTGGGTCATCCAGATCCCATCCCATCTCTGAGTCACCTTTCTCCAAGGATTTCAGGTTCTTTCTAACTAGGGAATGAGGTTAAAGATTGGAATGCTAAGTGTGTTAATTGTTCTTTCAATGTTTCTGCTTTTAGGTCTTTTTTGGTTAAAAGAGTAAAGGAGGGTGTGCATGGGGATATATACATGCATTTATGTATATATTTGAATGTAAAGATACATATTGTATACAAATTTTTCGTGTGTATTAATTCCAAATCTAACAAGTTTAGTCTTTCTTTTCCATTCCTCTGTGATGTGTTCTTTCCCTCATGGTAAAGAATCTTGCTGCTACAGAGCTGTATCGACAAACGCTTTATGAGTGTACCCATCTCCATAAATCATAGCATTTCTCTGAGAAAGTCTGCAAAAGGGAACTTTAGAAGACAATATTGAACAACAGGAAATCTCACCTTGTGTCACAGTTTAATTAGATGTAATTAGATTTGTATTAAAATAAAGTAGCTGTTTTGCTTGATGAGAGAATGAAGCAAAACAAAAACTTGTCTACTGACACTGTTCAACTATATTTCCACAGGGCGGTATGTTAAACAACAGTGAAAAACTAAACAATCTTTTTCTTTTTTAATGATTACTTAAATATTCACAATAACAATGCAAACATTGCAAGAAAAGACATTTCTAATTTGAAATCTGTTATTCCTGAAAGGAAGGAAGACAGAGGAGTGACAGTACTGAGATTCAATGATTTTTTAAAAATAGTCATATACATGGCGTGTGAGGGATTCAGGATTCTTATAGGGTTCACACTGTGCACACAGGTGCCATCCTGTGGTGCATGAATTACACACTAACAAAATGTATTCTTTCCTGTTCTTTCTCAGCCAAACTAAAGTAGCACTGAATACAAATTAATCTGCAAGTAAAGACTCAGGTCTTAAAATGCTGTGATATGTAAAGCACACAAGATTAGGGACAAAGCTTAGACCTCCCCTCCCCCACCGGAAGAGAACCCAAGGAGGCCTAGGAACCTTGCATGTGTCTGGGAGATGGAGAAAGGAGGGATGCTGTGGATATTTCTTTTCACCCATCCAATGTGAGTACCACAAAGTGGTGGGAAACAATCCAAATAGACTCCAGCTGTCAAGGGGCAAAGAAGGAAATGATTGGCACCTTATTGTACCTATCATGTGCATAAGAGGAGGCAACCTTTCAGTGAAGGGGAGTGTGTGGAGAGCTCATGTTAGGCCACACGAGTTTCTTGAAGCTCTACACGTGGCAGGAAAGATGCTCTAATGGCCCATGTTCATGAAGTGAGCAAAGGACATCTGCTAAGGTATGCTGGGAAACTGCCCACAAGGGCAGGGGCTTTGCGTGGTTGGGAAGAGCGGTAGGTGCACAGCTTCTCAATGAGTCTATGAAGATCTTTGAGGTTTGGGAACTTATGCCAGTTAGATATTCCTACTGCACATATACTTCCAATAGTGTTGGGGAAAATACACTCAGGCTATTTGTACCTCAAGACAATAATCTCAAAGAGCAAACCTTATATCACATTCTTCCCCATGCTAATTCTAGCCACTTGGGCTAAGTATCCTGACTTTTCCAAGAAAAAAGATCAGAACATTCCATTTAGTGTTTTAAATAATAGGATCAACCCTTTTCTCCACATGGTCATGTACAGTGCTTGCTACACAGAAACCAATCAACAAGGCCATGTCAGAGGAATGGTTTTGTGTATAATTACCATAAAGCATAAACCTAAAACACACTGTATAATTAACCATTTGACTGTATTGGGTCAACACTGTCACTACAAGTGATGAGAGAATAATGTTTTCCTAACACACCAGATGAGAACAAATGCTGGTATATACATGATATATATGGGAGGAAGCTTGTGTGCCTTTGTCTTGTAATTTCTGTATATGTATGTAGTTTAATTGCTGTTGATCAGAGCACATCAGGCAGTGAGTACTCTAATCTGGACTTGGTTAACACCGATGACACTAACCCTAATCATCTATCAGTTGTATTTGTGTGTCTTTTGAATGCTTACTGAGACCATTGTCATGAAAAAGTGAATGCTTGGGTTTTCAGAAACATTTCAAGCAGAAATAATTGAATATCCTAAGTGAAGAAGGACCATTGAGAGTATTTAGTTCAAGAATTCATAAACAATGTGGGTGCTTTCACCAATACCTGTACTTCACTGAAAACATATGAGTGCTCAGACACAAAGCAAATACTAGTTGTATGAGGCATTCTTTTTCATAACATCCCTCGCTTGTGCCAATACTCTTTCACTTAAGTTTTTAAATGCTTATACTTCACCACAAAAGGATGATAAATTTACTTTCATGAATTCCCTAGTATTTTCCTTTTGAATTACAGCCCTAACATTTATAAGGCCAGCATATTGTTTTATGTCAATTAAAAGTATATATGGAGAAACATATATACATATATGTATATATATACACATATATATATGTATATATGTACACATGAATGCATATATTTGTGTATCTTTTCAGATGAATATCTACAAATTATGTTTAAGTACAATTTGTAAACTTGTGAGTTTGTAAGCTTGTGAGGCATCATATACACATGAGCTGAAGGTGAGAGATAAAGAAAAAGACTCCAAGATGTTCAACGATGAGATTTAGATGTGAAATAAATACTGTTAACAGCTTCTGCCTTCCATTTCATTACATTTTTGTATGTCAGTCAAGAAACTTAATGGCCTTAACTGTTCATCATTTCTAAAATGTCTTTAATAGTCTCCACTGATCCTCTCAGTTGGACAATAATTTTGTGGAAAACTGCATCTAATTTGTTTCCATTTCCATTCATGTTACCTATTCCTTCAAAGAACAAAGATTTCAGAATAGATGAATAATCTATGCAAGTACCTCATCAATCAATGTCAGGCTAGTAGACTACTTTTTAAAATTTAATATTGCATTACAATAGAAATTCATCATAACAGCTGTATCTAAGAATGAAATTAAATAGTTATGGTGGAGCAAATGAGATGTATTACATGTCACTATTTGCCCTGAAATAGTAATTTTAAACCATATGTATATAAATTTATAATATAACTGAACACTTTATAATGAATTATTGCATATTAACCCAAAAATGACTTGTGAAAGTTAGCCAGTTCTTTAGTAAAGTATAATTGATCACACACTCTGTAGTCCTACTTTGGGCAGGAAGTGTGTATGTCTTAGTGTGGGTAAAGAGAGGCATAGTATGGGGCCGGAGATTTAGCTTAGTGGTTCCGGTGCCTGTCTTCCAAGCCCAAGGACCTGGGTTCAATCCCCTGGCAACCACATACTATACTGGGCGTGGAGACTCACGCCTGTAATCTGAGCACTCAGGAGGCAGAGGCAGGAGGATTGCTGCGATGTGAGTTTGAGGCTGAGCTCAGGGCCAGCCTGAACTGCAAAGCAAGACGCTGTTTCAAAAAAAAAAAAAAAAAAAAAAGAAAAGAAAAGAGAGGCATAGTATTATGGTAAAGGAGATATAATTGATTAATTATAGAAGAGAGTCAGGGAATAGGATAACTCTATGACAATGACCTGTTATTGAACTCTTATAAATTCTATGACCATTTTAAAATCCTATTCTATATGACAACTATTCTGAATTTCTTTAAATTATACAACCATTTTGAAAAATACAATGGATACAGGTTTTTTTTTATGTGTATTGTCTATAGTTTCTATCTTCCCTTGACAGTTCTTAATGGACTAGGTAATAACATTCATTTCTTTTAGTTCTGACAGTGATTATCATCAAATCATTTATAAAGACTTTTAATTAATTATGATGGGAAATATGGCAATATGTCATTTAAAAGAGATATCTTCAACTTTTAATTAAATGCTTACACTGTCTTTCCAAAGCTGAACTATATTTTTAAACTAGATATGCCCTTTTCAGCTTATTACAAAGGTATCTGAATTCATCTCATTTAATGGACTAAATATTTTAAGTTTTATAAGATATTATTGTTTCTGATGGTCATGTGATATAGCATACATGAATTAATCTTTTAGTCTATCTGTTTTTATTGAAGTATAGATCTGTCATCTTGACTTCTGAAACTAGATTATGATTTATCAAATACATGTTTCTCAAAAGAGTCTTGGAAGTTAACTTACTCCCAGAAAACAAGGTCACTAGGAGGGTTTCAAGGAAAAACTTTAGAAAGATCAGCATGTGCTACTATCTTAATAATATTGGTGGAGGCTGATGTCTCTTGAGTCATTCTACTGACATGTCTCAGCTGGAAGTCCAAAGCGAAGATAAATTCTAGTGTCAGGGAATATGTGGTTGAGCACTGGAATATTTTAAGTTTTTTTCCTTCTGAGAAGACTATGTAGTACAATGAGTTCTAGCATTTCTAAATCATCAGTTGAACAGCTATTCCTTCTCTTAGGGATGAAGTAAGAATGGCTTTGGTAGAAAGCTGTCACATGTGCTGTCATTCAAATAAGGAATTATTAAATCGTATGCTTTCAACTCAGGCCAGAATTCTGAGAATGATTCAGTCTCTTTATCAACTTATTGATTTAAATTACTCTCAATTCTAAGTTTAAAGATGGATAAAAAGGAAACCAAGCAGTCATCTATATTGATCTGCATAGCCATAGACCAAAAGTCTCTCTTCCTGTGGCAGTAATTCTTCTTGCTGTTGATTCACTCGGCAAATGTGTTACAAATGCAAACCATTCTGGAAACCACTTGCATTCACTAATAATAAAGCCCACGCTTTGATTGCTTCCTTGATTTTTTTCTCCCATAGTTAACAACTTTAATGATATTTTTATGAAATCTGTATGGAATATGCAACATCAAAAAGCCTCAGGCAATGTAATTATTAACAAAAAGAAATCTCTTCTTGACTGAACTGTGCATAGTTAGGAGATATGACAGTAATTTGGCAAAGAAGAAGTAAAAATTAAGGAGTAGGTTTCAATTACAAAATCACGGGAGTCTAACGAGATTGAGTTGGAGAGGCAGATATTATCTGCTCGTTTGGTATTTAGTTTTAACAGGCAGTGTCTACTAACACATGATATACTTAATGATACCATTTTGTACATTCATGTCTGTATTTATATATATATAATAAATGTAGATAGGCATATATTGTGCCATACGCATGACATAAAATTTACAAATATATAGATCCCCTTCACCCAACCTTTCCCCCGGTCTATACAAAACTGCTCACTCTCCTCTCTTGCTCTCTCTGTCTCGCTCTTATCTTTCTGTCTCACTCTGTCTCTGTCTCTCTTTCCCTTCTTCCTTTCTTCTCTTGCTCCGGGCTTTCTGTCTCACTTCCATACAGGAGCCATTTGCTTCTCAATAAAAATCTCCTGACAGGTACCTGGTGTGTGGCGTGGTCTTGAGCGTTGATGGATTTCTTAACAAATATACTGTCTACTACTAAAGAAGGTTGGTAGCACACAGATCAAATCATTTTCTCAGAGTATTTCCTAAATAGCCTGGTTCTATTTACTACACACCGGCACTGAAAAGTTTAGAAAAGAGTTATCAGCTGATTTTAAAGTTTAATCGTACTTTTTCTGTGTTTAGCATACAGTTCTTTTCCCTGAACTATGACATCTATAAGAATTTAAAACAGAAAATAATATAAAAACCCCAAAGTTATTATTTAATAGTCGACACATAATCAAGGTTACAAACATTGATTAAGTACATATGAATTTTAGAATAGAACTACCAATAAAAACCTATCAATCTATCACAAGGGAGGGTCATGGGAAGTTTAGAGAAGAACATTTCTTAAAGAACAATTAAGATTTTCCCTGAGGGAAAAAGGGACAGAGTTGTTCAAGGATGAAGGACAAATCTAATGAACCAGGAAGTATCAGCGTGAATTGGTTTGATGGGTAGTGGCCTTGACATTGGATTTTAATGCATAGAACTTATAAATTGGTAAACACAGAAACAACCAGTTTGCTTGGCAAAAGATCTCAGACAGTAAGACCTCAAGTAAAAGTAGTGAGAAAATTTCAAGGATTGAACTAATGATGGTGCAGCTCATCTCATACTGAAGAAGCAGGGCACTTTTTCCCAAAGCCTGACATCATTGTATTGCTTTTCTGTTGTGATGAACATCATCAAGAAGTCAAATATGGCACCAATCTTGGCAAAATGTAGTATTTGTTATGATGCTTAAATAATGCAAAGGGCAGAGGGATGGTAGGGAAGGGGATACATAAGATGCATTATGTACATGTGCACACTCCCACAATAAATCTAATCATTATGTACAGCAAACATGTACTAAAAAATAGGAAAAATATATTGACTTTTTTGTGTAATATTGGGAATTGAACTTAGAACCTTGCACTTATCAGGCCGGCAGTGGCACCACTGAGCCACACTCCACATTCAGAAATATTTTTTAAAAGAATGTAAAAATTTACTCGTTTTTTTTTCAAGATGCTGGTCAAACAACTCAGTCTGGGAAAAGTGTTTATAAAAGAAACACATTTTCAGAAGAAATTTTCAAGAAATTGTCAAGAACCTTTGAGAAATTTTAAGTAGACATAGGGAAAATGGGTGAATCATTTATATAAAGGAAAAACAGACCAACCTAAAGTGGAAAAAATCTTAATTTTGCATCCTGAATTTAAAATTCTTTTCATTTTTAATAATAATGAGTTCATATATACTCTGACCTAATTTTCTCAAAAGCCCAAGTTTCTATATCACAGATATTACATAGAAAAGAAAGTGCTCAAATAATATCATAGTTAATATTGTTAATTTAAAATCAAGTTATTTAAGCTTTTTTATACTTTGGGTTTCTCACTGGACAATTAGAAAGAAAAGTAGTTTCTCTTAACTGGAAGGATTGTTAGAAGAAATAAGGAGATACATATGGGAAGGGAGATGAGAAATATCACATTGCCCTGAGATCTCATGGAATGTATGAAGCATATACCCATGGTAATATTTACAAGCCAAACCTGGACAAGCACATCAGGCTTACAAAAGAACCAAGGTTTTCATGACTTGTCATCACAAATAGGAGCTAAGCCTTTCTACCCCCTCAGAAGTAATACACGTAGAGTTACTTATGTTATTTTGTCTAATATGCAGACGATAAACTGATGTATAATTCTTACAGAACATCACAAGCAGAGATCCCCAGGAAGGGCATTTTTCTGGACTATTGCTTGTTTTGCATTGATCTGAGACTTGTGATCCCATGTACCTCAACGTCATATTCTTTCTCATGGAAACTTCGGCTGTCTATACATGGACATGTGTCAGAGAAGCAGGTGTTTTCTGCTTATGCACAGCCTGTGTGTTTGCCATGGTGGTAATGTAATGAATCCCAGCAACCTTTCTCAAGCGTGGCTTGGGCTAGTTAGTAGGAAAAGAATCAATATTCAATGTTGATAATTTTAATAGAGAAATAAATGACATGTGTAGATTGTATAAAAAAGCTCTGCTGTCATTTATTAGAAGAATAGGAAGCAGCAATCCTTCTTAGACAGTCACATGAACTGATTTTGACAAAAAAAAAAATCCTACCTTGAAAGATTCCATCTCTTTTGGAAAGAAATGTATTATTTATCTATTTCCAAGCAATAAAAGATAACCAACTACATCAGATAGACTGACTTTTTTTGGGGAGAGACTGTAAATTAAAGAAGAAATTTTGAACTCTTTTTCCTTACATATAGGTTTCACACAAGTTGAAGTTCTGGTCTATTTTTATGTAAGAAATGCCAGCATAAGTGGTCAAGAGTACCTGACTTGGTTCAGAGTCAAAGACTCGGTTCAGCTGTGAAACCTTCACTGGAACTATGTGGCCCAGACCAAGTTACTTAACATCGTTGAGCTTAAATTTCTTTATATTTAAAGAGTAAGGTTGAAACCAGTAGTGAGTTGTAAGTTTGTTGTAAACAATAATAATAAACAATATGTGAATGGTGTCTGGCAAAAAGGAAATGTTCCATAAATATTAACTACTTTTAGTGTACCAGGAACTATAAGAATTGAGGAGAGAAAAATGAGAAGATCCCCTAAACTCATAACTGAAAGAGGCTAGACAACAAGGATACAAAAGGAAAGGAATCTAACTGAGGGGTGAGACTGGTCTAGGGGCCAGAAGATGCTACCCTTTAAATGGGTTTGGAGAATTGTGCTCTTAATTCTAAGATTCATAAAGGAATGGTCATGTTTTAGCATTTGGTGCTCTGTCTGCCATGTGAAACTGAATTTGAAGGACTAAATGTGGGTGTTGGAAGACTTGCTGATAGGAAGACCTATAATCCCACTGCTCCAAAAGGAAGTTAACAGATTGAATTAGAATGATGGTCGTGGAAATGATTTTTTTTCCCCCAATATTGAGAATTTATGGGATGCAAAAGCAAAAGGACTATGGCCTTAAGGAAGGGAATGACGAACACAAAAGCTTCAAGACTGACTTCTAAATGGTGATCTGAATAACTGGGAAATTCTTTGTATTTTCTCAGAGGTGATGGGAAATACTGGACTAGACTAAATCAGGTGAGTGTGCAGTTGTAGGTTGGTGGGTGTGTGAATATCATGGTCTTGGTATTATGTTGAGTTCAATATACTTCATTCTATAGAGTCACATCCACCTGGCTATTTATTCCCACACAGTGAAAACCTAGGATTTTTCCCAATGTTTATATCTCATTTCTCAGGTTAATGAATTTCACATCTACTTCTATGCATGCCTTCATCATAGTTTTTTTTTTAACTTTATGCATTTCTCCTGCAGTTTTCTTCTTTCTTTTTCCATATATAGTTAGATGCATTTTAGGATCAGCTCTTCACTAGATCTTTCAATCATATGTTCCATTTCTATCCAACCTAACTCCTCTAAACCCACACTTTCATGTCTCTAAATTACTCCAAATAATTACCCCACTTAGCAGATCAGACCCTCAGAAAGACACTTCTTTCTGAGCAATGTAAAGGCATACTGAAAAATTGTACTGTTTTTCTGTTGATACTTGGAAAATAACACACAAGATTAAATATATTTCATAGCACTAACAATGGTAAAAGTTGTAATAACAATGAAGCTAGGCACACAGGTGACCTTGACAATCCTGAAAATAATATTCCTTTGTGGTTCTACTAACGTTTATCATTAAGCAGCACCTTTAATGCCCTTACACACATGCACACAAGGGAAAGACTGATAACCACACAAGGCAGAAAACCCAGTTGTCCTGTATCTCTAGAAAGCATCTAAAAGGCTCCCGGTCGGCTGACTGAACCACCCGGAGGATTAAGTTTATTTTATTTTCAGTATTCAAAAGATAAGAAGTTTATTAACTACTTGGAAGATTTGGGCTTGTTTAGAGATAGCAGCAAGAAGACAGACTCTAGCAGTAAATCATCTCACAGAAGTTAGAGAGTGACTTCAAATACAACGAAGTGTAGAAACACTGTCACATGTGCTCTGGGTCAAAAGAGTCCTCTTTGCTTTTCCCAGCACATCTTTTCTGTTTTTATTTCCATTGGTGCCATAAAGTGTCAGATAAATTGGAAATAATTTTTAAAACTCATACTCAACATTATTAATTATGACATAACTATCAAGTAAAGTAAAAGAAAAAATGGTTTAACATAAATGTTAGACAAATCTTTCAAAAAACTTTTTAGAGATGTATTAGATTCACTTATTTCATTTAAGTAATTCTGAAGCTCAATTTAATGTAAGACTAGATCCTTTCCTGACTTCTTGGTTGGCAAAAGATACAAAGATTTACATGAAAGCTATCACTATCTTCTCTAAACATGTAAGTTTAAAATGCGTATTCATAACTTAAAATTCTACCAGGCAAATTAAAGAATTAGCAAGTCAGTAACACATATTTAACGCAATATATCTAAACTATTACTTCAATCAATATAAAGTCAAATGGTATAGTTTATTTTGTTTTCATACAAAGTAGTTAGCATACAGTGTGTATTTTATTCTTATGGCATGCTTAAGTTCTGGGAATACACATTTCTCATACTCAATAGCATAATTAAATTAAAATCTCTAATTAGAATTAAAATCTAATTAGAAAAATGATAGTGGTAACTATGATTTTTTATTGCATTGTGAGGCAGTTGAAGATCTGAATCAAGATAAATGAACTGAGGGTAAGCATACAGCAAGTGATTTATAATAAAGTATAGAAATTATATGTCTAGCATGTTCCTAAGCATAAGGTTAGTCTGGCTTAATCTCAATAATCCTGCAGTTTAAAATGTATCATAGAGTCTATTTTCTCTAATTCTTAGCAATGGTGAACAATAAGAATTGGAACTCATTAAGAAACTATTGTTAAAAAGCAGTTAATGTTTGATTATTTTTTTCACTTCCCCCAAACTGCATCTGCTGGAAGCTAGGGAAAGGCAAGCAAAGCTTTATTTCTAGCATCCTTTGAGGGATCTGGAACCTGGTGGCACTTGGATTCCAGATGCTGAAGGTCAAGAGAGGGGAGATGATAAATTCACATTGTTTCTTAGAACACCAAGTTTTGGTAATTTGTAATGGTAGTCTAATAAGTCAATGGGCCTTGTGATTACTAGTTTGTAAGAATAAATTAATCATTAGAATGTAGCTTTATATAAAAAAGTAGGTAATACTTCGATGTAGAACCCAGATTTTTAAAAATTATTTAATGTTATTTCTGTTTTCAGGAAGAGAAGCTGGAATTATTTTGATCCTCATCTTAACATAAATAGACAGTGGCCCCGTGGCCCAACCCATCAGTTTTTTGATCCATCCGTGTGGCCAGCCTTAAACTTCCTGGTCCCCAAGTTTATTTTTTGCAAAGTTAGTGGCTGGAAGCTACAATGTCAAATTTCTTTATGAATTTAACAGTATGTTTGAGACCTCGGGGTAAATGTTTCAAACTCTTGGAGCCAGGAGGTAAATGTCTAGATGCTTATAGGAAAACCTGCGGGTCATCTCTGAATTGACATTCCATCATATGTCAGTATCACCTGTGATGACCACAGGCAAAATACTAATCACAAAACATGGTGGCTCTGGGCTCATAGTTACAATGGCACAGACTTCCCCTTTTTGGACAATTTCCTTGGAAAACCTTGGCAACGTGAATATGGGGCCACAAATACGAGGTTTTCTTTTAGTTAATTCTCCTTTCTAGTATCAGCCACATCAAATTTCCCTTCAAGAATGTGACAGGAGGGTTCCTAAAAGGAAAATCCCATAAGACTGACAAATATTTGAGCATCTTCTGTGCATAGCACTACACATACATTCATTGAGGATATAGAGGGTTCAGCTATTTTAGAGTTGATCACACAGGAAATTCTCTCACGGTTTTCTCATAACTATCTCTTTTGCCATTCTCAGAAGCTAACCATCACTTTGCACTGGCTATTGACCTGACCATATGTGGTATTTTATTTTTCCACTCAAAGAAATTTAGGTATGTGTCTTGATTGCACAGAGTGATTAAACAAATATCAGTGGGCATTTATTTTTCAAAGTCTAACATATTAAGAGAATTCTTGATTTGCTTTCCACATACCTTCCAATAAATCAGCTTTTTCTTCAGCTTTATGATGCCACTAAATTTAAAATTCATCTACTTTCTGAAGCTCAAAACCTGAGTAAGTGTTTTATCTTGTCTCTCATCACACGTGGGGTACCATGTCTTTTTCTTATCCTCCAAAGTTATCTTGAATTCTCCCAGTTCTGAAATCCTCCAAAATTACCAGGGAAACTCAAACTTTCTCCTGACTAAGCTACTCTGGTAGCCTTCTCTTCCTTTTTTCAACTCCAGTTTAAAAAAGAAAATTTTATCAACTCCCTCTCTCATGAACAGAAGCATTTCTATTGAGTTAAATAATTGTCTACTGTGGCTTACAAAGTTTTCAAGTCTCAGCCTTACCAAGTTTTAATCTCATCTCTTCCACTGTCCCTTTCACTTTCTCTGCTGCAGTCCAGCTGTTTTTTGCTCTTCTTCTGTAGGATCTGGACAACTGCCATTTTTTTTTGTTGTTGTTGTTGGAACTGTCTCCTCCAAGACTTATCAGCATCCTTCCAAATTTATCAAAGTGTTCTTGGAGCTTATGGAGCTGAAAACTTTCCCTGACTATCTTATCTACACCCATCCATGTCTATGTCATACTATATTTCCTTAGGCTTTTAAAAAATATTCCTTCTTTTTTTCATTCCTCTCCATGACTGAAATATGAACTTCATAAGAGTAAGTGTATTGTATTATTTTTCATTATTAAATTCCTATAGTCAAGAAATAAGAGTGTATTTCACTGCGTGTATGCAAAAAATGCTTGTTGAATATGCCAGTGAATAGATAATATCAAGAAGCTCAAACTAATTTGGAAGGTGAATCAGTGGGCTCATGCTAAAGGATTGTGCTAAATATGAATTAGCCAGGGTAAGCATTTTTTTTTTCTTAGAAATAGTTAAGAAAAATCTTAAAGACAAGTAGAAAAGACTTAAAATGGCTTAAAGGATAAAGAAGATAGAGAAAACCAAGATTATATGAGTAATAATTACAATCAAATAATGATGTAATGGAAAAAAATGTAGCAATACTCCGGATTTTTTGAGACCTGAGAATATGCCAGAGGTGGCTAAATATCTTAGTTAATTTTCAGAATCGCCACTTGAAGGAATATTTTGGAGTCGCATTTTAAAAATGTACCTCTGATCTTTATAGTATTTCTGCAAAATAGTGCTTCCATTTTGCCAGTGAGAAAATGGTGATTTATAAAATCTAGCTTTCCCCTGTTAGCATGTCAACGAAAAACTCAGAATTCAAAACCATACTGACTCCTGAACTATTGTACTTGAACATCATTCACTCTTCTCTCACTGGGAATATCTGAAACATTGATCAGAGATTCAAATGAGGTAACAGGTTATGGGTGTCTTGGATATTCTTTTGTTTTATTTTTCATATTTCTCTCCTACCTTCTTCTCTATTTTTCCAAAATTTGAGTGATCATCTGTTATCCTCCAGCCTTGCCTCTAGTATATTTCTCTCCATTTCTCTCCCTGTTTTGTTTCCTGTCTCTCTTAAATTCACACTCTCTCTCACACACACCAAGGGTAAATCACTCTACTACAGGAAATTCGTTACAACGAGTTCCTCGTTTATGCTGGATTTTATTATATAAATGTAGACCTTGCTGCTATGGTTAAAGATATGAAATTAATATTTATCACAGTTTGTCAGTTTTTAGGCTGTGCTTGATGCTATTGATATTGATAATTACACTACTTTAGCCAGGATATCATACATGTTATAATACGCTGTTGTTTCCTGTAATGACAACACTGTGATTATTTTTATTTTATTTTTTTGATTATTTATTTGGTATTTTTTGAGACACGGTCTTGCTTTGTAGGAAACGCTGGCCCTGAGCTCACTATATAGCCCACACAAGTCTCAAACTCACAGTACTCTTTCTACCTTTGCCTCCTGAGTGCTAAGATTACAGGCATTAACCACCAGGCTCAGCACTGTGATGTGTGGTACTGACTGCTGGTGTGTGTGAGTCACCACATCTGGCACTGTTGTATGTGGTTACTGGGAAGCAAATTCAGGACTTTGTGCTTGCAAGGCAGGTGCCAGAATCACTGAGCTGAATACTCAGCTTACACCATGATTATCTTAAGCCATAGCCATTAGCTTTGTCCAGTGTCATTGGACTGGGTGCTGAACCAAATAAATAGCAACTTCTTATCCTTAAAAAATTAGGAAGATAGGATATTGGGTCGGGCACAAAGACAAAGAACAACATATGCCCATAAGGTATCTCTGAGGAATAAATATTTCTTAGAGAAGCCTCTTATTCTAGTGATAAAACTACTTCTAATAAGAAATTTACAAGCATCGGGCCGGGGATTTAGCTCAGTGGTTCTGGCGCCTGTCTTGCAAGCACAAGGGCCCAGGTTCGATTCCCTGGTTAACCATATACAATACTGGGTGTGGAGACTCACGCCCAGCAGCAACCAGTACCACATACCACAGTGCCGGGTGTGGTGGCTCACGCCTGTCATCCCAGCACTTGGGAGGCAGAGGCAGGAGGATTGCTGTGATGTGAGTTTGAGGCTGAGCTCAGGGCCAGCCTAAACCACAAAGCGAGATCCTGTCTCAAAAAACCTAAAAAAAAAAAAAAAAAAAAAAAAAAAAAAAAAAAAAAAAAAAAAAAAAAAAAAAAAAAAAAAAAAAAAAAAAAAAAAAAAGTAAAAAGAAATTTACAAGCATCAACATAAAAAACAATAAAACAAAATAATGACAAGATTCAGAGGTAAAATAAAATCCCAAAACTCCATTGCACCTAGGATACATCCAAGGGACAATCTGATAGAGGGTATCAGAAATAACCTACCTAAATTTTCTGAAATGAGAGAAGCAGGAGTAAAATATAGAGGCATGAAGGTATAGAGAAAATAATTTCTCAGGTAAATAAAAGAAATGATGAGCAAAATGAAAAACATGGTCAATAAAACTAGAGTAGATACAGATTTCATAAAATAGAGAAGCTTAAGAAACTTATGGAAACCATGAATGTCCAATATAGGAAAAGAATGGGAACCATGAAACAAATTCAAACATATTCAGAAAATTAAAAAAACTCAATCAAAAGTATACACAATAGATTGAATGAATGTGAGCACAGAATTTCTGATCTAGAAGACATGATCGCATCAATGACCATGAAAATAAAAATATCTTAAAAATGGCAAGGAACCATGAAAAATATCAACCCAGCTGCTTCAAGATGAAACAAATAAAATAATATAAGTTTGAATAAGTCATTGAGAAAGTTGGAGATAGTGTAAATGCCACAAAAGCCTGTTCAAAGAAGTAATGGCAGAAAACTTCCTAAACATGCAATAGGAATTTAACAAATAGGTGAGGCATATGGAACTGAAATCAGCCACGACCAAAATAAATCTCCAGCAAGCATTTAATTTCAAGATCCCAGCAATTCAACACAAGAACAGAGCATTAAAAACTGTTAGTGAAAAGAAACAAATCACTTATAAAGGAAAGTCCATCAGAATCACAGATTTCTCAACAGAAACCCTTAAGGCAACAAGGTCTTAGAGTGAAGTATTTGAGGTTCTAAAAGAAAACAGCCTCCAATCCAGATTGATATTACCTGTAAAACTATCTTTCAGATTCAGTGTCAAAGAACAACTGAAGAAATTCATGAACACGAAACTAGCTCTACAGAACTCCCTGAAAGATATTTTAGAAAGAGACAATGAAGAGCACAACTCCAAAAACACTGATAGAAAGAAGCCAGCAAGGAGAGCCAAGCAATTAGACAAAGGAGAAAGACAGGGACTCAGCAGCAGGAAAATAATGTGACAAATACAAGCCAATGCATTTCAGCTACAACTATCAATGTAAATGTTCTTACCTCACCAATTAAAAGAAACAAACTGGCAGAATGGATCAAGGAACAAGATCCAAGATTTTCTGCACATAGGAAATACACTTGACTCACAAAGAAATCCATAGATTAAAAATCAAAGGATGGAAAACCATACTCCATGCAACAGGAACCCTGAAAACAGCAGGATGGCTCTTCTATTTTCAGACAAAGTGGATTTCAAGCTAACAATTATTAAGAGAAACAAGGAATGTTACTATATATTTCTAAAGGAACAACCTAAAAGAAAGAGATAACAATCACAAATATATGTCAACCAAATACCAGTAACTCAACGTTGTAAAAAAAATATTAATGGACATGGAAAATCAAATAAGCACAAACGCAATTGTAATAGGGGACCTCAATATCCCGCTGTCACAAAGAGATCAACTAAACAAAAAAATCAAAAAAGAAATATCAGAACTGACCCAATCTTGTGAACAAATGGACTTATTGGATGTCTACAGAGTGTTTCACCCTACAACATCATGACAAAAATTCATCTCAGCTGCACATCCTATGTCCCCCCAAACAGACCACATACTAGCCTATAGAACATGCTTAAGTAAATGTAAAATAATTGAAATGATTCCATATATATTATTTGATCATAGTGTAATGAAGGAAATCAACAGCAAAGGACCACAAAAAAATGCATAGACTTATAGAAATTAAATATCATTCCCTTGAAGAACCAGTAGCTCACAGAAGAAATTAAAGAAACAGTATATAAAATTAAATGATAATTAAGGCTGATACAACATACAAGAACTTGTGAGATACAGTGAAAATAGTTGTAAGAGTGAAATTTAGAGTGGTATGAAGGTGAAAGCCAGGCTTGGTTGAGCTGGAGTTCAGCCCTGACTGCTTATTCGGCCAAAACCACACTATCAATCCACAACTGCCCATCTTTCTGTGTGCTTTAACCAATCTTGCAACCAATCTAACACATATGGTTACACTCCCTGCTTTTAAAAGTGTGTGTACCTTACAATAAAAGCAGAAGTGCTCTCTGAAACTCCTAGAGTATGTGTGATGACTCTGTAATACATATATTTATATTACAATGAAATATGGGCCCTGTAGAAATCCAGAGGATCATCAATACCTACTTTGAGAACCTGCATTTTAGGGCCGGGGAGTTAGCTCAGTGGTTCTGGCGCCTGTCTTGCAAGCGCAAGGACCCGGGTTCGATTCCCCGGTAACCACATAACAATACTGGGTGTGGAGACCCATACCCAGCAGCAACCAGTACCACATACCACAGTGCCGGGCGTGGTGGCTCACGCCTGTAATCCCAGCACTCGGGAGGCAGAGGCAGGAGGACTGTGATGTGAGTTGGAGGCTGAGCTGAGGGCCAGCCTGAACCACAAAGCAAGACCCTGTCTCAAAAAACCTAAAAAAAAAAAGAGAACCTGTATTTTAATAAGCTAGAAAACAGAAGAAATGGACAATTTCTCATATATATTTATATATATATGAATTATATATTATATAGTTACATAGATATTTTATACATATATAGTACATATATAATATATATATATATAAATTACTAAACCTGAGTGATGATAAAAAATTCTCAATAACCCAATATCAACCAATGAAGTTGAAAATATAATTAAAAACTTATCAAAAAAGAAAAGCTCAGGTTCTAACAGTTTCACTGTTGAATTCTACATGGAATTTAGAGATCTAATGGCACTACTCTTCAAATGCTTCAGTGACATTAAAAGAGAAGCAGTACTGGGCCAGGAATTTGGCTCATTGGTTCCGGCACCTGCCTTGCAAGTGCAAGGGCCCGGGTTGGATCCCAGGTAACCATATACAACAATGTTAGGCATGGTGACTCACACCTGTAATCCAAGCACTTGAGAGCCAGAGGCAGGACTGCTGAGTTTGAGGCTGAGTTGAAGACTAGCCTGAACTACAAAGCGAGAGTTTGTCTCAAGAAACTAAAAACAAAACAAGAGATGCAGCACTCCCTAAATCATTCCTGAAGACAAGTACTACTCTGGTCTCAAAACCAGAGAAAGTCCCAAGCCATAAAAGAGATCTACAAGGATATTTCCCTAAGGAATATAGACCCAAAAATATTTTTTAAAAATACAGTGGAAAACAGAATGCAGATAATCATCTTATTAAAAAGGTTTTGCACAGCAAGTGAAACCACTAATAGTGTGAAGAAACAATACACAGAGTGGGAAAAATTTTAGCCCATTATTCTTCAGATAAAGGGCTCATATTTAGAACATATAAAGAAATTTAAAAAGTAGTGCCCTAAATTTAAAGACCCAGTCAAAAAACTAGACAGGTGAGAAGAATAAACACTTTTCAGGTGAAATAGAAACAGCAAATAAATACTTACAACCATGTTATACATCACTGGTCTTTTAAGAGATGTAGATTAAAAGAGTGCTGAGATTCCATCTCATTTCAGAAAATAATGACTATTATCAAGAAATCAACCCACAAGAATTGCTGTCAGGACTATGAGACCCCTTCTCCACTCTTGATGGGGGTTAGACTGGTACAAACATTGTGAGAATTAGTGAGGAGATTCCTCAAAACACTATGATTAGAGGTCCCATTTGATCCAGCTTTTCTCTTTCTGAGTACATTTCCAGAAGAATTATAGCATCATACCACAGTGATATGTGCATATTCATGTTTATAGAGCACAGTTTGTAATACGTAAATCCTAGAAACAGCCCAAATGCCCATCAATGAATGAATGGATAAAAAGTTTTTTTAAAAAATATATTAGAGTACTAGTCAGCCATAATAAAGGATAAACTTGATATATTTCTGGATAAATGGATGCACCTTGAAATCATACTCTTCTGTAAAATCAAATGGCACTGTTTTTTGTAGTGTCAGGGATCAAACTTGGGCCCTTGGGCTTCTAAGGTGGATATGGTACTACTTGAACTAAATTCTCATCCATAAGTGAAATAAATCGAACACACGCGTATAACTATCACATTGTCTTTCTGTTGTGAGAAACTGAAAATGTAAAAAGAAGCAAAATCTTAATATATTATGAAATAGGAAAATTGTTCAAAATTATACCATGTGAGATACTTCATTAATAATTAAAATGTTTTATGCCAAAAAGTTGTGTGCTGGGAAAGCTGATTATGCACATGCAAAAGAATGAAACTAGACACATACTTCTCACCCTGTTCAAAAATCAAATAAAAGTAGATCAGAGACCTATATGTACAAACAGAAACAGTGAAACTGCTGGAAGACAAAATAGGGAAAATAATTGAAGAAATATGCATAGACATGGACTTCCTGAATACCACTGTATTAGCACAAAATGTAATGTAAGTATTAATGAGTATATCATATTAATCAACAGCATAGTTCTTGAGACAGAGTCTCACTTTTTTGTAGTTCAAGCTGACCCTGAGGTCTCTACATAGCCCAGGCAAGCCTCGAACTTACAGCAATCCTCCTGCCTCTTGCTCCTGAGTGCTGGGATTACAAGTGTAAGCTACCTCACCCGGCATTGTGATATGTGGTGCCAGGGTTTGAACTTGGTACCTTGTGCTTATAAGGCAGACACCAGAACCACTGAGCTAAATCCCTGCCTTACATATATACCTTTATCAAGAACTTTACTCCCAATTTTTTTGGTCGTTTCTGTGATTGAATGCTTAACTACTAAAATTACAGTGTACTTTCATCCTCAGTGTAAAAGACCAATAAGGTTGGGTCCTTTTTGAGGGGGTAGGCTGTAGGGCAGAGCTTAGGCAGGGCAGAAGCAGACAGTTTAGGGTACTCCACCGTGCTGCCCTGGGGACAGTGTGAGGACATGCTGTGTGCATCCTGCAGAAGATATAGCAAAAACAGTTTATCTTCAACACAGAGAGCAGTTCTCAGAAACCAAAACTCCACCGTGCTGATCTCATATTCTTTAGCCTCCAGTAGTATGATAAACACATTTGCATCCTTTATAAATTGCCCTAGCTCTAGCATTTTTTATTATAGATACAAAAAAAAGTCTAGTGCAGAAATTATCCTGCTCTTTTTATTTTATGTGTATATCACCTTAAGAGAGACATAGCTATCGCAACTGTTGGTGAAACAAGGTTTACACAGTTATACATGGACTATGTAACTAAAAGTGCTCTCAGTGAGTGTATAAACACACGGGTAGGAAAGTGCTGTAGTCATTTCCCACCTTTACTCTTTACTCATTCTGTGAATCAGTTCTCTATACAAGATGTTCCCTGAAAGAGCCCAGCTCAGCTCCATCACCTTTGGAGAAGAGTTTATTTCAGTCGCCCAGTGTGATAACAGTGTCCCTTAAGATGCTCACACTGGATTTGGCTCTAATTCAGTTTAGCATGCAACCTCGTCTGATTTTCAGTAGGATGCATAAAAAACAAATAAACAAACAAAAAGAAAACAACAACAACAAAAGGAAAAACAGGTGGGTAAAGCCCAAACAATCTATGGAGGGAAGCTCTTTGACACTTCTTGCATGTTCTACCCTCATCTTCCTTAATGTTGTAACAAATAAGGAGCTCTTGTCATACTAATTCTCCAGAAGCAGGTAACTTTCCTAGATGTTTAGTTATACCAGCTCAAGAAGCCTACATTTATAGTGATTGTTCAAAATAAAATAACAGACAAGCAGTAAAAGAATTTTAAGGAAGCCCGACTATGTCATACAACTATTTTTCCTAAGCAATTAGTTTCCTCAGCCTTTGCTTTCAACTAAACTATCAAAGATACTCTCATTTTTTAACGTGAAAAAAAATTAAGTAACTTTAACCACAAAATGCCCTTCATTTTAAATTATTTGATATTTTAAAAATATATATTTTCTATTTATTAATATTTTCAACATTCAAGGAAACTAATGTAATAAAATAGTAGGTTTTAAAGTGGTTTCCACTATATTGTTAGTTTTGTGAGAATTTTTACAGTGTCTGTCTGGTTTGGTCTTTATACATTAGCACAGTGAAGTCCAATGCTGTCCTGTAGAACTTTCTGCTCATGGAATGTTTTCTACATTGTCTAATGTACTAACAGGATAATAGGACTGAGGAGGAGTTGGAGTTTTCATCTTTCATTTTATTTAAATTCTAAATGCTATCAAGCAGTTGAAGCATAGTTTATGTGACTGAGAAAGTGAATTGTAAATTTTACTTTATTTCAACACATTTAAATTTAAGTGATCCCATGTGAGAACTGATACGTTTTGTACAATAAAATCTAGAACTTAGCACAAATAACTCCATTTGAGTGAATTAAGAAAGACTATTGATTTTGAATTGTTTTGAACTTTTCCAGTGGTGATTAAATACCTCCTCCTGCTAAGCTTGCCTCTAATTCATGAAATGATATATGTCATTAGACAGAAACATAATACTTTGCCTAATTGTTCATTAAATCCCAACAGATCTCTTAAGCCTTCTGTTATTAAGAATGCTTGGCCATAATCCTTTAATGCTGACAATCTTATTTTGTAATATTTGAAAAAATATTTTGCAGGGATATACTTTATGAAATAATGTCAGTTCTTTGTATGCTACAAAAAGAAAAGAAAAAAGATAAGTATCAATGTCATGTTTTGCCATGGCTATAACATACAACCAGCCTAACCTCAATTGACTAAAAGTTAACTTTACCATCATAGAAACTGCAAATATTTCTTTAAATGACCTTCAAGTACAATGAACAAACATAAGATAGTTTTGTATGTCCTCTGCACGTTAATGAAAACTGGATTCTATTGGAATCTCTTAACCAATGAACTATTCATTAAATGGCAAAGTTATGGCATAGGCTATGGGAGAATATAGTGCTTTCTGATCAAAGTTTGCTTAGGCATACAAATATATACATTTGGCAAAATCAGAAGACAAGACAGTTTATACTATCCTGGTGAAATATAAAGAAAGATTAATTAGGGGAAGTAATAAGCACATTAAAGTTCCGGTTATGCAGTTACTGAACCAAGTAAATACTTGATTTTATTCTATTTGTGTTTTTGTACCTAGGCGATTAACATGGCCAGTACCACACTTTGTAAGTGTAGCACAGCAGGAATGAAGTGCTCCTTTGATTGTGCTGCAGTCAGGCAATGTCTTTCTTCCAAATGCTTAAGAGATGTCAAGCAAGAGCCAGGGACTTCCCTAGCTCACCTCATTTCACTATCATGACCAAAGAAGAGGCTGAGTAAATAACTCTCTCAGTTTAATACAGCAGCTCAGGAAACTGGAGTCACCGTGATTAAGAGAGCTGCTCTATCATACAGGGAGTAATATTCAGTAATGTGATGTGAACTTCTCTGTTCTATGCACAACCATCAAGCAAATAGACTATTATAATTTCAAAGTATCAGAGGAGGATAAACATAAAAAGTTATAACTGTACATAGTATATTCTAAAGTCAGTTATTTGGGGGCTGCTTTAACTCATCTTTTTAGTGTTAGAAATATAATAGGCTTAAGAATGTTATTTAAAAAGCTTAAATATGACAGGGCTTTGTTGCTAATGGGTTAGAGTATAACAGGCTTCCTATTCTAATGCAAACCCTCAAGCCTGTATGTGGTCTGCGTTCAATTCCTTCATGGTTAAACTGCCTTAACAACATCTTTAGGACCCCAAATAATAATTCAAAAATTCACCACATGTGGTATGAAAAGATTAGACACATTGTAAGCAGGCTGGGACTTAAATACTGGTTTATAATACAGGGGATAAATTATACACCATAAAGGCAGGGGAAAAAGAGCAAAGGTTTAGAAAAAAGAAGATATAATCAGAGGGCACAAGCCTTCCTATAAATCAAGCCATTCTATTTCAGGTGGTTATTTCATAACTGGATCTTGGACTGTTGATCTCTTTAAATGATTACTATAAAATGTATGAGCTTTTAGTGAACATTGCTGGCTGATTTATTCCTCAGACCTTTTTTCCATCAGTTTTTATTCCTTTAAAATATGGTCTTCGTAATAGAGTTGATATTTTCAAATAGTGTGAAGAACTAGAAATTCAATTTGTATAAAAGCTATGTAATCTTCATGTACAATTACTACATCACATTTGGAAAAACAGTGATAAAAGAAGCAACTCAATGCATATTCAGTCGAAACTCATTTTGAAAAGATAAGATCATTTTGTCAGAGAAGAAAATATTCACGGACATGTTTTTCTCCCCTCTCTTACTTCTAAATTTAATAGCGTAGCCAAATAATAAGATCAGCCTTTGTACTTTCTCGAAAAAGAAAGATGGGCTTCTATGAGGTACAGAAGAAAAAGTGAAAGAAAAAAAGGAAGGGAAGCATGAAGGTCTCTGGGACAATCTGTCTTCCTCACCAGTTGGTGGATTACTGAGCAATTTTAGAGAAAAGGGCATATTTTTCTAGTAATATTTTAAAACTACCAAAGCTGCACTTGGTGTTAACAGAAGAAAAAATACACACAGCACCTATTATTCATGATAATATAATTTATTTATCTTGATGTCTGCAATAAAGACAGCAAGGGAGCTATAGAGAGCTCCTCATATTAATGGACTGAAGTAGTTAGCTAACTGCTCTGCATATGCAAAGCTTGTTCTTGGCCTGCTTCTGTAGGCTGAATTGTTCTCAGACTACTTATAGACTTTGAAGAGATCAACTAGACAGCGACAATGCTCATTAAACAGAGTTAAGTCTCAGAGGAAATGCTCAGGACCTCTAAAAGGAAAAACTGTTATCCCATATGATGGTTTAAACTAACATAATATAGGGATATGGGAAAAAATGAGAATTAAGTTGTGTCTTATACTGGTACAAATCCCCATTATGGAGTGCAATCATGATGTGTATATTTAATGTACCAATAAAGATTAAAAAATAAAAATAAACTAACATAATATAATAAAACAATGCTATTAATAAGGCAAACATATGAAAAGTATTTTAAGGCCATTACCTCTGCCTTTACCCCAAAGTATGCAAGGCTTCCTCACATTTCTAAAGCACAAAAGTTCCCCACGTTCATTTTCTGGATTAGAGATCATTTAGATGCTTTATGTGCTACCATAATATCAATAAACAATCTGGTTATTCAATGGAGCTTTTAGTTATAATATTTTAGTTGCCTTACAATTTTTATGCTAATTGCTAAGCAAAGCAAATGCTCATAGAAGCCAGTGTTCATTGAGGCCCTCTGAATGCATTCTTCTCTTAGGTGTATGTCCTCAGGTGGCTATCTTTGTAGTATCAGATTGATTTTATGAGGAGGTGTAATATAATTTAGACACAAAAAATTAGTGAAATAATGTGCTGTGGCTACCCTTTAGGAGCACATGTGTAATTGAAATTCTTATATTCTATTAAACAACTTCTTATATGTTCCTTATTGATTTTTTTTACTGTGACATATTTCAATTTTTCACTTCTCCTAGAAACTACTGATATCTCAAAGTACTGTTACTTCACGCATAGGTATGTTTTTCTAATGTATTTTAAATGTATTGGGAAAGGACTAAGAATACAGTAGTTCTTCCTAAAATACATCTATAAATTGAATTTTGTCATTATGTCTTCTACAGCTAGGCTTTGTATGTGTTACAAATACTCTGGTTTTAAAAAATTAATTATGTTAAAAGTGGCAAAACATGCCATACCATGAATAAGTGTTTTATAGAATGAAATATTTTTGTTAGCAATCAGTGTCTAAAGGAAAATTACCTCTTTGTCCATTAATTTGAAAATATTGCTTTATTTTAAAATAAAAAGTGTGATATGTCTGAAGCTCACCTTTCTTTATGGCAGATTACTTTTACAAGTTAGATACTGAGGAACAGAGGTATTGATAGAAGAAACTTATTCATTCTTTAAAAAATAGGGCTAAAAACTTAAGATTTTTATCAGAAAAACAATGTAATCCTGGCCAGGCTGATCTTAAATGTACATTAAAGGAATTCCAGGATAATCAGGAATAGAAGTGAAGAATTCAGAAAATTGTTATATAATGACTTTTTTTTTTTTTTTTTTTTTTTTTTTTGAGACAGGGTCTCGCTTTGTGGTTCAGGCTGGCCCTGAGCTGAGCCTCAGACTCACATCACAGCAATCTTCCTGCCTCTGCCTCTTCCTCCTGAGGGCTAGGATTACAGGTGTGAGCCATCACACCTGGCACTGTGGTATGTGGTACTGACTGCTGCTGGGCATGAGTCTCCACACCCAGTATTGTATGTGGTTAACTGGGGACTGAACCCCGGCCCTTGCAGTTGCAAGACAGGTGCCAGAACCACTGAGCCAAATGCCTGGCCCATATATAATAAATTTTTTAATAAACATGCTTAATTTTAAAGTTGAATGTCAATGATAAAAAATTTAAAAAGAGTTTTCTTTATATGATTTTTAAGAGTACTTCTAAAGTCAGTTTGTGAATAATGTGGCATATGCCAGGGCTGATCAGAAATATGATAAAAGTTTAAATTTAAAAATTAATACAGTAAAAATCATCTTACCATTCATCTCTCTCAAAATATCTGCCCTTGCTTCACTTTGAACAAACACATTCATCTCATCCTTCCTCCCCCTGTGATCTAGCACCCTGTGACGACAGCCTTCCCACAGTCAACATGGCCATGAAAGGTACAAGTTTTGTAACGATTCAGGACATTGAGACAGCTGGGACAATACAACCAGGGGCACTCATGAAAAAGAACTTACAGAACTGCTCCAGAAAGTGACAAGAATGATATGATAAGAATGTTTGAATCAAGGGAGAGTATTTGGAAATAGCTAATGACAATGTATCTTTTAATCATAAGCTTTTGTATTTAAATACACCATGGCACATGTGTGTGCATGTACATATATACACATATACAATTTCTTTTTATCTAGCTTTATTAAAATC
The DNA here is from genome assembly GCA_004026965.1 of Petromus typicus. Lineage (NCBI taxonomy): Eukaryota > Metazoa > Chordata > Mammalia > Rodentia > Petromuridae > Petromus > Petromus typicus. Next base: position 59,851 of record PVIR01003461.1, read on the forward strand.
ACCAGTCATAAAAGTGATTATATACATGCTGACTATAAAGATCAAATCAATGAAAAGTGAATGATTCATTCTGTTCATGCACATGATGTGAAGGGGAACTGCACTAGTTAATGAATTACAGTAAGTTAGTGAGTTAAATCCATATAACAGCAAGCATTCTTAAGAAGACAAACTTGGGGGCAGGTTGTGTTAAGGATGAAAAACCAGTGAAGCTGGACAAGCCCTCGGGCTCAGAAGGACATTGTATAGAGAGTAAGTAATGTTCTGTTATGACTGTCTTATACTTTCTTAAGAATTTTCAACAAAAATCTGAAATTTTATTTTGTAAAGGGTCCTGAAAATTATGTATCTGGTCTTCTCTGGGAACCCCACCTTCCTAAGGATGATTGAAACCTACATATTGTATGCTTTTGAATTACTGTTTCAGACTTTCTTTTGGTGAGGCAAATACTGGCATAAATTATAAAGCTCAGCCCTTTCTTCTTTCAGAAATGACTAAGCCAATCTTGACTTTCTCAAGTTGGCTAGGGAGAAAGGAAAGGAACTTACGAGGAGGCAGCACTCCAAAGGCCTGTTCACCTGTTTTTTCTCTGACTTGCTGATCTTGATCATTCAAGAACTGACTCATTGCAACAATTATTTTTTCTATTTTACCAATGGAACTATTTCTAATTTGTGCATCATGTTCTTTCAAATGCATGTGAAATTCTTTTTAAGTAAAATACAGTTTTATATAATACAAACATGAATATAAAGTAGCATTATTATTTTAAAAGAAAAGGAATAGATGAATTAAGTGTCTACAATAAGACAGCTAGTTATAAGTATCTATTTATTAAATTTGACATTTAGACTGTAATTTTTACTAGAAGATATAAAGCTGGTAAGCTACTTATTAGTAATTCATTGTTTCAGATAACATTAGACTTCATAAGAAAAAAATGAAATTTGATAAGATGAGGACATATTTTCAAACAAACAATTTTAGGTCTTAGCCTTTATAAAAGTGAAAATCATTGAATTATAACTCACTTTACTCTGTGACCAGTAGGCACCAACAGTGACTCAATTTCAAAAATGAGAGTTGTATAATGAGAGGTTATTGCCTGTATTTCTGGATTTTCAGTTCATCTATGGAAGCCCCTTGAGTACCCTCAGCACATGTTTATGTTCTTTAATAAATCCCAGAATTTAGATATACTATGACATTGTTTTTTTACCTTTGATAGTGCACTCCTCACAGATAAACCTAGAAACTGAAACCTAGTGGTGACGCTGATACACTGGCAGGCAAGTCACTTTCTGAGGAAACAACTGTACAAGGCTGTGGAAATTGGTTAGGCCTCTGGACTTCATGATCTGCCATTAGGTAGACATGGCCCAAGTGAAGAGCATGTTTTGTTATAAAGTCCTATATCCGAAAATTTTCAACTTGCAAAGGTCACTAAATTTTCAACTTAACTATCTTTCTTCCATTTTGCTATTTCAACACATTCTGTGAAAGGATTTGAGCGTCTTGCCAATGAAAACAAGCGCTCTAAATACTGCCCTGCCTTCCCCTCGCCATACTCACACTCAGGCTGAGTGGCCAGCTTGATGGGTTGAGAACTCTCCCCGGGTCCCCACTCGTTGTAGGCAACAACTCGGAAGGTGTACATGGCTTCTGGTTTCAGGTTTCCCACTGTAAGCTGAAGGGACCCAGGCTGGGTTGTATTCAATGCTCGTTCCCTAGGAAACCAAAGTTACAGAAAGGGATTATTCCAAAATGAATTCCTTCAGCCCTTACCTTTTCTTGCCGTACAAGAGTAATGAGCAACCAAAAGATTGTTAACTCACTTAATGATGACTCTGGGATATCATTTGAGACCTCTGAGGCTTAGTATGGTAAAGAAATGAATGGGAAGAACCTACAAATCACTGCTGCAAGGTTTTGGGGAGTTCAAGCTTATGTCACTCTCCATGAAGCTTGCAAACTAAAGTCTTCCCTTGACACATTACAATTTAGAATTCGAAGCTTATGACAACCAAAGAGCTATTAAAAGAGAGGAAACATCTGGAATGCAGACAGGAAGATGCATTTTCTAAACATCCGGCTAATGGCAGGAATCACAGATTCCATTATTCCACAAATTGGTCTTTGTTGGTATTGCCAACAAATGCATTTCTGCATTTTTTTTTCATTGTAGGAAAGAAAAATGCAGGAACTAAATGTTCCCAGTCTGTTTGAAGCTGGGGCTCTTGTGGTTACTTTAAGTGCAGGTACTGAACCTAAGAAAATTCAGTTTGTAGAAACAATAAGAAATGTCTGCTCTCCTTGTACCTCAAGCCACACATAGGCATGTTCTACACATTTACCACTAAAAATTCCCTCCACGGTGCGAACAACTGATTAATATGATCACGGTAAGATTTATAATTCATTTTTAAAGAAGATAAACTCTCTGAAAGGGTTGAAATTAGTAAGAAAGAGATATTAAAGTATCCTTTAAGGACACAGATTATTTTCCAAATGGACATATCTTTCTTGGCTTTTGACTTATAATTGCACTGCATGAAGAGGGAATACCTCTACTGCTTAACTATCTCTTCAGGTTTCTAACCCTACATAATATCTCTTACACATTAGTGCAATTATGTGTACATTATAATTTTGTCATTGAATTTTGTTTTATTTTTGGATATGTGTAAAATGAGATCTACTTTTTTATCAAACTAAATTATGTTTTCAAGGAAAATGTTCTGAAGGACATGAACAGTGGTTCCCAGACATATGTGCACATATAACATGATGCAGGAGGGACTGCATGTGGCTCATCCTTAACCCTACATTTCTTCATCTGGCACTCAACAGCATTTGCAAGCCTTCCTAAAGTTCAGCTGTGGTTGGGTGTCAGTCACATGTGGTATTCAAGATGGGCCCTAAGAAATCTGCACAGAGCCAATCCTCTCTGTTCTCTTTTTTTGCCTGTGGCTTGAGATAGACATATTGGAGGCCATATGTTGGTGGATGATAAAGGTGTCCAAACTCATAAGAACTGCAGAGAAGAGAAGGGAAAGAAAACTGCCTGTCAGTCAGAGCATCTTTTCATAATTGATGAGCCAGAAGTAATGTTGAACCATCATAGATCTCAGGACTGATTTTGTGTATGTTAACATAATTATATCTAATACTACTAGCAATTAAAATATGCACTGAAGGTGGCTGTCAGAGAGTGGAGTTGGGATAAATGTTTATTGGATATAGTCTTAAGTGGACAATGTGAGATTCTATTTCCTACATATAAAATTCTAAACTTAGAAAGGTTGAAATCATGCATATCATGCTATATACATGTTATTCCTACAAAGAAAAAGGACCTTGCGTGATCCTTATTATACTCTGAGGTTGGATATTCTTTTAGAAATACAGTGTTGGTAGAAGGTTAAATTATAATATACATCAAGAGAAGGGTCCAAATGGGACTCATTAAGAACTTCAAAATAGACAAAGCTGATGTTTCAGCATGACAGGGACCACACTACTGATCCTACCAAATTAAGATTAAGAAGGCCTTCCAGTAGCTTTTTGAAAGGAAATCTTCTCATGGAGGATTAAAGACCTAAATGTACAATGTGATATCATGAAGACTACAAGAAGAAAACACAGAGAAACATTTGAAGACACTAATAAGGGGAATTTTTGTTTTTTTGATAAGATTTTGAAAGCACAAGAAACAGAAGTAAAAATAGACAAATGGGGTTAATTCTAAGAGGATTCCATACCACAAAAGAAATAATAGAGTCAAAAGGATCTATAAAAAGGGAACAAAAATGTTTGCAAACTACATGGCCAAACAAACAAAAAAAAAAATCACGCATATATAATGAGCTATCAATACTCAACAACAAAAAACTAAACAATACATTTACTTTATAGGCAAATGATGCAGATTGACCTTCTCAAAAGAAGAGAATCAAATGGCCTACAGAGTTTTAAAAGAATCCTTAACTTCATTAGCTACCAAAGAAATATGAATTTAAAAACACAATGAATTATCACCCCACTTCTAACTGCAATTATAGAAAAGAAACATACATGTGGGTATGCACACATGCTGATGAGTATGGAAAACAGAAAATTCAGATATACCACTGATGGCAGGGAAATTAAGAGCATCATTGAGGAATATATTACAGGAGCTCTTGAAAATACTAAAACAGATCTACCACGTAATCCAGCTATCTCACTTGTCATATACATCCAAAGGAAATATCAGCATACCACAGAGATATCAGTCTTCCATGCTTATTGCTGTATTAGTCACAGTAGCTAGACACTTGTCAATGGAAAAAATGAATAATAAAAGCATGGTACACTGCGTCTGCCAAATGGAATATTATTCAGTCACAAAAGGAGTGATTTCCTATCCTTTGCAGCAAAATGAATAGAAATTAAGATTATGTTAAGTGAAATAAGCCAGGCACAGAAAAACTATGACTCTATTATCCCCTTGAAGATGCTAAAAAAAAAAAAATAGAGTCAATCTGAAAGCAGAAACGACTATGAGAATCTTGGAAGGTGGTCAGAATGAATAATAGAGGAAGCTGAGGGCTGGGGATTTAGCTCAGTGGTTCTGGTGCTTGTCTTCCAAGTGCAAGGATCTGGGTTCAATCCCAGTAACCACATAACAATACTGGGTGTGGAAACTCACGCCCAGCAGCAATCAGTACCACATACCACAGTGCCAGGCATGGTGGCTCACATCTGTAATCCCAGCACTCGGGAGGCAGAGGCAGGAGGATTGCTGTGATGTGAGTTTGAGGCTGAGCTCAGGGCCAGCCTGAACTACAAAATGAGACCCTGTCTCAAAAAACCTAAAAAATAAAAATAATAATAAAATAAAAATTTAAAAAATAGAGGAAGCTGAACACAGCACACAGAAACATGGCTAGATAATGAGAGTGATTTCTAAGATCGCACAGAATAAAGAGGCAACTGAAATTCTTCATAAACTTTCATTTTATGAACAATAAGCAGGATCTGGAAGACTCCATGCAGATAGTAATGATAAGAGAGGGAAGCAATTTGAATACCATATACATTATTATGGAAACATGAGAACTATATCTCATAAATATATGCACTTATTGTACACTAATGTAAACTTCTATAAAATCTTTAAGGAGATAGAATCATTACTCATCGTACATGTAGGCATCAAATTATATACAACTAAATATATACAACTATATACAACAAATATATACAACTAAAATAATACTGTAAAAAAGAAGACCTTCATAATCAGATTGCATGCATTGCTGTAGATATTTTATGAAGATTCAGTAGGCATAGGAGTTTTTCTAAGTTAATTTCTTTTAAAGAGGTTTAATACAGTGTATCATGAACCATTTGATATAGACAGGAGGGCTTCATCATCTTCATCATAGTATAGATGCAAAAGTAAGAGTTAGGAAAATAACATTTTTCCTCAAACCGTCAGCTAATGGATATCACAGCTCAGAATAAAAAGTGGAGGGTCACTTTCTAAATCAAGTATAGCTATCACTCAATAATAAGGGGAAGGCAGAGGTTTATTCATGTACACTGTGGGTACCATGGGTAGCATGAGGCCCTAAAGGAGAAGAAAGAAGGGGACACTGGAAACCACTGGAATATTGGATTTTTTTCCTCTTATTTGATGTGAAGGTATTTATGGTATTTTTCTAGACTTTTTACAACATAGTTGCCCTTAAATATCAGATTTGTCTAAGCTTTCTGAAGTATCTCTAAGAAAATAAAATTTTCATAAAATGACTTTGTTCTCACCACACATTAGATAAAACAAATATTTCTAGGTGCTAATTTTTGAATAGGTATTCTTTCCAAATAAAAGAGGAAATTTGAGAGTATGTTGAAAATTATAGAATTAAAATATTTCCTACATATAAAATTATTCTGGGCTTCATAAGAGAAAGGTGTTTCAAGTTTTTATAATGAGCCTTTGAGCAGAATCATAAATTATTAATAGTCACCCAATAAAAAATTATATTTATCAATAGGAACAACTGATGCATCCTCAATCTCGCATGTTGTATGAATCAGGCATCTTTAGAAAATGCTTCTATAGTATTAATCTGCAAAACACAGTACTAGCAAATACCCAATGCTTGGACTGTGAGCATGCCTTCTAGATATCCATATGTCTCTTCCCTGACTACACAGACTGACTGCCAGTTTCTTTAATGTGGGCAGTCAATGGTTTAAACTATGATTGAATCTAAACACTTGAATTTTATGTATCACTTTTCACAAAGCTACTTGTCACATCCAGGTGACATTAAAATGCTGTGTAGACCACAGAGTCAATTCAGCACAGTGCAAGAGTCTCGAATAGTTGTTTCGGGGCTTTCTTATTATTTTTATTGGAGCCCCAGATTCTGCAAATAAAATAGGTGCTATAAATGGGTTGACTTCACAGAGCCTGAAAGAATTAAATAAGATGCTATATAAAAACCACCTAAAGCAGAAGATATGGTGCCCAATAAGCAATACAGAGCCTTCTGTAAATGGCAGTGACTGCCACTCTTTTATTATTACAGTAAAATCCTGCCACATCATGCAAAATCAATGCTCTGAGTCCAAGAAACGGGAACAGTCTACAAAGCATTTACAGCCAGGAATCTGAGACGTTAATAAGAGGATCTCCATCCGGCTCCATCAAAACAACAACAAAACTTCATATTTTCTATGAGATGAATCATATTTTGAGAGATGAGTTAGAACAAAAAGAATGATTATAATAAGAACTACTGAACAATCTTCTCTACTGAAAATAGCAATATTTTTAAAGGGACAGGGCTTTGCTAAGGGACTCTACCAAACAAAGCAATTTTCTGTGTTTCCCTAGCCCTGCAAATTCTGAATACTGACATCTGGGCTTCTGCTGCCAAGTTGGGGGTTTTTTTGGGGTCCTACTGATTGACTTTACTAAAAAGATCCAAATACAATGTGGGGAGATGGCACTTCCTGCAGTGCCATCCTCCAAAATTAATGCTTTTATAAGCCCATAAGATTGCCACATAGCTCTGGATTTTCACTGCAGTCTTTCATAGCTACAAGTCAGATATTGTCAATCATTTCCCAGCAAGTAAGTACAGCTGAGAAGGAAAGTGCCCCGGGGATGTGGGGTTTCTCTGGTGTTGCCACAGGCCGGCGCCAGCCCCTCACAGAGCTGCACCCATCATCCTTGTGTGCCTTCGTGTTGTTTCCATGTGTAAGCTGTTAGGAATTTAGTTTTCTTTCTGCTCACTCAAGTCTCACTTGAGACCCTTCCCCTCCAATTTCCAGTGAAACCCATCGGTCTAAAAAAAGGAAAATAGCAGAGTAAGAAATCTGCCAATTATCGCACTGGTATATTCTCTCTCTCCCACACGACAGGGAACCAAGCTTTCTGCCTCTCAGCAAAATTCTCCCTCAGGAGCTGAGACATAAATACCCTTTAACAGCCCAGAAACAGGAACAGCCAGCCCTACGGTTGGCAAACTCCACTTCCTTTCCTCTGCCCAACTCTGAGTAGGTCATGTCTAGTTCTGTTTTCTGAGGAAAGCAAGACATCTTTGCCTTCTAGAATCCATTCACTGTAAATTCACCCACTGAAAACCCAAAGGGTCTAATATAAGAGCTCCTAATGATTAAAAAACTGCAGGCATCATGCTGTCTCTGATCTGCACAGGACACCACAAGGAATGAACACAAAGTGTTTCTTCCTTGTAAGTTCTACTTGTGGGCACTGAAGAACCCCTAGCTGAAAGTTCTTAGAAAGTATCTTCTGATCTTCCCAAAGTGCATGCTTTGTTTCCATGAGAATGCTTCTTCTCTGCTGAGATCACTCAGTACAACTCTTGAGTGCTGACACATTCTGCACCAACCCTAATTCTGCTCAGGTTCTAGTCCTCTGTTCCTTGAACCAGACTCTGCCCTAGTTCACTCCTCAAATGTATCACAATAACTTTTGTTAGATGTCATTGTTCTTTCGGTTTTTGTCTACCAAGCTATTGACAGAGTTTCTCTCAATGTGTGTAATCTGTCAACTCTGTTCCTGAAACCTAGTGCTGGCTACTGTTCTGTAGCTACCACTATTTTCTTTTCTTGAGACAATTCAGAGACTTCTCATTGTAGTCCCAAACTTGTCACACTTCTCTGAAATGAGACATCTTCCCCTAAATCTATGCCATCATCTGCCTCTGTCTTTTCTCCTTCTTCCTTTGTTTTGCTTATTTTATTTTGATTGTCCTGGAGTTATCTCCTCTGAACTCACTTTCTTCTCAATTTGTTAAAACCTTGCTTGAAATACAATCCAATTTGAATCCAATGCAAATGAAACCTTCTGGCTGTTTCCTACCACCTTGTTCTCCAAGTCTGTTAGTGTTAAAAGTTCTCTCTTTGTGTTTTCCCTGTTGCTGGTTCACCTCCCAGGAGATTGTGTCATCACATAGCATTAATGCACATATCAGTCTCTCCTACCTAAATGTAAAGTCATACTCAGTGGACATTTCATTCACTGTCAGTATATATACACATATACCCACTGAACATCAAGGACAACCACTCACATTTCTAACTTAAACTGAATGCATAAAAAGAGTGGACCATTGACTTACAAACTCAATTTGTTTTCTAGGGCTGGTTTTTACTCAAGTTGGTCAACTGGAGAGGCAGGACCCTCTACACAGCCTTCAGAGTCTCTCTTTTGTATAATTTTAAGCTACACTTTTTTCCCATGGAAATCTCAGTGTCCTGAGAGAGATATTGGCCCAGGATTTCTCAGTTAACCCCACACAGCACAGGAAAGGATGTTGTAATGTTCCTTCCCGAACTTTTAAAGGGTTAAGTCTACATCTGAGACCTTCTGGAAGCATAAGCAGCCACAATTTGGGTCTTAACTCAAGACTTTGGTTGTAAGTAAAAACTAAAATTCTGGTGATGACCTAAGTTGTTCATGTTCGGCTGGTTGTAACTTGAAGGTCCACTATAATAGTGAAAGATTTAGGAGATTCATTATTTAAAATCTTATACAGAGTAGACTCTAGAACTGCCTAGAAAACAGGATTCAATTCCACATTCTATCCCAACTGATGTGTGTCCTTTGTGGCATTCTACTTCTTCTTCTTGAGTCTTGATTTCATTATTTGAAAGCAAGAGTCTAATATTTTTTATTAGGGCTAAAAAATTACCTGTGTGTATTTTTAGCTGCATTCAGAATTTCTCTTTCTATATTTTAAAAGTAAATAAGCATTCACAAATTAAACATGATCTTGCTTCTTAGTGGATTGTTTATAATAACTCTCTAGAATACATGTAAATGTATACTGCCTTGACTAGCTCACTACTGCTGTTAACATTTTGCTACAATTCTGAATAGAGAAGCAAACACTGTCTTAAGGCATCAAATGCTAATTAGTTATTTTCACAAGGAAGAGTCACATTGCTTCTTACTGCAGAAGGAATTGTATTATTTTTAATGACAAAATGTTTAGCACCTCCTTTTTATTCACACCATTTTTTTTATCTCTTTATTGAGCACAGGAGTGGCACAATAATGAAATGATTTCAAATTTAAAATATGAGGTTTACTACAATAAAGCCCAAAGTGATAGCAGCAGCAACATTTAAAATCCTATGTTCCTTAATGTATTAGAAGCATAGATCCTGGAATCAGTCCTGTTTTAGAAGATTAGTGCCAGATAAAGTATAATAAGAAATGGAGATTGCTTTCTTTGCCAGAGATATTTCTCATATTTCCATTAAATTTTGGTTAAAAAATCAATTTTTTCTTGAATTACTACATAGCATAAATCTAGAAAAAGGTTTAAAAAATTGCTAATATAATCTCTGCTTTACTATCTAGAACAGATCTAAGAAACTAACATACAACATAGCATAAAACATAGTTATGACAATAACAAATTAAGAGCTATGTTCTTATGGGGAAATATTTTTGTTTCAATTATTCATTTGAATTTTAGCCTTTATTTTTATGATAAATATAAACTCAGTTTTGGATTCCCTTTTTATTCTGATTTCTTGAGATGGGCCATCTTTTCCTTTCTTAGCTGCAGTGGCCATCCCTATGCTGTTGAGTTCCTCAGCATCATCACTGACCCAATCTAAAACCCAGATCACTTTCCAAGGCTTTCTGTACACTTGTCCTGGGACATTATAAAGGTGTGCCAAATATAACAGGCTTGAAATTAAATTTATAGTTCTCATCTCACACCTGGACCTTTTTCAGTATCCTAATCTCAGAGAATTACATCATCCTCTTCTTCTAAAATGTACCGGACACCTCCAACTGTCCTTGGCAACTCCCTCACCAGTCATGGGCAATCCATCACCTAATTCTATCACTCTTGCCTTCTAAGCATCTCTCCAGTTTATCTCTGCTGCTCTTCCTCCATTGGCACAGCCTTCTTTGGAGCATAATCATTTCCTGGTTAGACCTTTGCAGCAGGAGTCCTGGCTGTGCCAGGCTAACCCCTAGTCTTACTCCGACTCTCCAGCCACAGTCATCATTTCAGAATGGTCTCAACGAAGGCAGAGTGATCACAAACATCCTTCCCATATGTGCTCTGAGAAGCTCTACACTCAGTGTGCTTTTATATTATACTTACTCAGTGATGTCTTCCTGAGATTACTAAATCATGGCTAGTTCATCTCACAGATTTCCTACTTCTTTTTGGTACTGGGCAACATACTCAGAACCTTGCACTTGCCAGGCAGGGTTGGAGCCACTGAGCTCATCCTGGCTTTGCCTGCTACTTCTAACACAGTCCTCACCACATGTGACTCACATTTATCTTTTATTGGTTAACTCAATAATGGCTGTTTTATTTATATATAGTATTTCTGGATGGTGTGCTTCACTTTCTAAGATGCCTTAAGTGTAATAGAAAAATAAAATTGATATTCTCTGATCTCCTGATCTCAGGACATTTTGAAGTCAAAAGAGCAGCATTTCGTATTTTACAGAGCAGCTGAGACTCTAAAAGTAAGGCTAACTTTGCCAAGCTTGAAGGCAGGACCAATACGGTGTCACGGATTCTGAGTCTCATCCTCTTTCTATCACAATACATTCCCTTCATGGATAACAAGTTTCACCCGCTGCAGAGTCCTCAGCTCTGAAGAGCAGGGAAAGAATATGTAAACAGTATGTTGAAAATGTAACGCAAAGCAAATTCTAAAAGGAATCCTCCATGTCAATCATGCAAAGCCGGACTCTAATCCTGCAGTGAGCAGAGGTGTCTGAAGCAGCACAAAGCAGTAAGAACCTCAGTGCTGCAGGTAAAAGAACTGGTGCAGCTTTTGTTCTGCAGGAAAATAGCAGCTGACCTCGAGCACATCAGGTGCTATCTGAGAGTCTTCCCTGCTTCATTTGCAATATGAAGGTACCTGCCCCTTATCTGCCTACCTCACGGTGTTATTGTGAGGATTCAATTGAGTAATGCTCATAAGAGGTTTTAATTTCCTTCATCTGAACTCCAATCTAGTGTTATATATAACCCTTTCAGGGACTAGCTTTTACTTTGCAAGTATATGAAAAGATCACTGGATGAGGAGCCTTGCATTTCAATTGTGATTTCCATATTGGCGGGTTGTGTGGTTTCTCAGACAGCGTTTTTTAGTCTCTAGGAACATGCTTCTCTGGAGTATGGACTACTACCTTACCTAGGAATCCAAAGGGCTAAGACTTCTGAAAGTAATACGTTCCTCTCTAAATAAGAATGAGGAATTTCCTCTATTTTTTCATTTATTTAACTTTCAAGCCCATTCAATGATTTCTACCTGGCTCTATTTAATAAGAGTTGAGTGCTTGTGGAACACTGGGAAAGAACAAGCGACAAAAACAAGACAAAGACCAACATAACCAAGTGTCTCAGGAACTTTTTAAAAATGTCATTGAATTTTCAGCCCAAACTTACAACTAGGTACTTTGATCATCACATACCGATTCACATTAGCCCAAGGCTGCACAACACAAAAAAATCCCGTCAGAATTCAAACCCATGCAGCTCAGTTCCTTTGCTAGAATCACCGTAACCTTGTGGCTACACTGTGTCATGGTGCATAGTGATTTTCAGACAACTACATGGGATGGATGATTTTCTTTTATAAACATAAAAGTCTACTAGTGATACATGAGGCAAGTCAGTCATGCATTAACTCAGAAAATTATTAGAAAGAAACATACCATGTGCATATCATGAATTTACATATAGTGAGAAAGACTAGTTGTTACCCATACTAATGGACTTCAGAAGGGAGGGGTAGAAAGCCCTTGACTTGGACTCACGCTTGCAGTAAAGTTGATTCTGCTGCTCACCTGATGCACAGAGGTGTGAGATTCTGTTACTCTCACATGGATGATGCTTTATTTGGAGGATGACATGAGACTGCACAGGAACATCGCCTGGCACCCAGCACAGTAAGTGCTCCCTAAATTCTGGCTCTCACTGTTGGTGCTGACTCTGCCACCTGTGCATGGGCTTAATCCCTGCTCTGGGCATCAGTCTCTGAATGTTTAAGTGGCCTCGAGTTAGATTATGATCTCGAGATCACTTTCAGTTTAATGATTTTTGGGTGATAGGATATCTGAGAGGCAATTACATCCTTCTGCAATCTGGCTTGCAGGATTTGGACTATTTTCTGCTATCTGACTTATGAAAGCACCTCAAAGACCCATATTTAAAAACAACATTAAATATAGCACTTGCATTACTGACACCTTTAGCCAGTCAGTCGGACAGATTAATGTTAATCCGAGCCAAAGTAATTTGCCTGACAAAGTTATTGCTAATCTGAGTCAAATGTTAAATCCACTGCCTTTTAAAAAGCTATGGTGTTAAGGAGCTAAATAAACCTACATGAGCAAATAAACACCCCAGCTAACCGCCTAGAGATGCACGGCATATATTTGCTCTAGCAGAGAGTCAAAAAGCACAAAATGAATGGCGATATTGGAGTCACATTTCAATATCAACTCTTATTTTTTCTTCTAAATTAAAATGGTTTTTACTGAACTGCAGTCACTTTTTTCTATTCTCTCCAGTAACACAATTTATTTTATTGGCAGGGAAAAATCTATTAAGAATGTCACATCTGTCTCTTTGCCACATTGATTATATCTGCTCTGATCAGGGAATGTTGACATGGGTCATGGTGCTAGATAGGCACGGAATTGGGCAGAAAGACTGGTCGGAAGCATCATAGGCAGAAATACACATGTATTTAACTAAACATAAAATGTGCCAGAAAGCTGAGATTTTATACTTGTGATGTAAGGAAGGTGAACGGAGGAAATAAGGGGAAAATAGACATATTCTAATGTGGAAGACTATGGAGACCTTCACATAAATGACATTTCTTTTAGGGCTTGAATTCAACAAGCTTAGTAGGTGTTTACTGTCAGGTATTTCTCTAGGTGTTCAGAATAGCTCAGTGAATAAATGACATGAAAACAAGCCTTCCCACATGAAGCTTAGATTTTTGTAGGAAGGATGGAATTTAGGGAAACAAAATTAATAAGTGGAAAGTAACAGAAACAGGATTAAAATGGGCACAGAGAATCCTAGGGGCTAGGATATCTTTCCATGAAAGATGGAAATTCAGCCAAGACTGAATGAAGGTTAAGGAATTATCCACATGGAGGACTGGTGATGAGGACGATGAAGATGCAGCAGAGGAGCAAGTGGAAATCTAGAGAGTGAAGGAGACCTGAGGTATATTTAAGGAACCCAAGGAAGCCAGAAGGACTGGAGAGCAGTGAAGAAACAGAACAATAATAAGGGAGGACGGCAGTAGAGAGCGAGGGACCAGGCAGTGAGGGCTTCTGCTAATTCTCTCAGTGAGGTTGAGACTCACTGGAGTGTTCTGAAGCAGAGAAGGGATAGAGCTGAATTGAAGTTTTAAAAGCTTTCCTCAACTGCTGTGGTCCCATCACTCTGTGTAGATTCTTGTAACAGGTCTCTTAGAGCAGGAAAGGGAAAGAAATGATAGGATCCCATGTATGTTCTGCTTTCATTTTGCTTTGGATTTTAGATTTCCTTGTGAAAATTTCAGAGCTGTATAAAAGTAGAATATCACATAACAAAAAAGAAGGAAAACAAATTTTATATATATAGGGGGTGGTAGGGTGGGTAGGGCTATGAGAAAAAATGAGAATTAAGTTGTGTCTTATACTGGTACAAATCCCCATTATGGAGTGCAATCATGATGCATATATGTAATGTACCAATAAAGATTTCAATTTTAAAAAACTAGAATATCATGATAAACTTCCTTATTGGCATCTCTTGGATCAACATATCAACCAATGAAATTATAACCAATATTTCTGTATGATTCTATATTATTATATACTAGTTATGGATTTCAAGTGAGAAGAGTTATCCCAGATTTACCTTGCCCCCAGCTATCTTCAGCTACAAGGGTGCCAGAGCATGTGGGGAGATCCATTTACTGAAGGAAGCATTCACTATATAACTAATATGAAAGAAGAAAAGAGCAGCATAAATATTGTGTTGATGTGTGGGCAGATATTTATAGTAATCATTCATAAAGTTGTAACCATTTAGTGAGGGAAAGAAAGGAAGAAAGGTGAAGTGCAGTGACCACAGTCTATGAACAGAAATAGGAACAGAGCAGAGTAATAGAACAGAGATCCCTGTGGAAGGAAGGGTTTGTGGTGAGAAGGGTTCTAAGTAGAAGATTGGAAGATGAGAGTGCAGAGAGTAGTCATGAGAATGATACTTGAAATAGAGATAATGCAAATTGATACATTTGTTGGTGTGGAGCAGGACTATGGTATGATCATAAGAATAATAAAAAGGAAAGTGTTCCATAACGAGGAAAGCATGTACAATGATGAAAATAGAAGCAGCATCCTCTGTTCCACACTGCCTGAGGTCACACTATTCTCAGCCCCTTCAGTCTGCCATGTGCAAAGACTGCCCTGAATGCATTGGGCCAGTGATGAAGAACCTGTTAGAGCTTTCAGTGATACAAACAGCCCACTGTAAGCCTGTGTGCTATGGGTTTCCATCACTGCTTTAGGTGAATTCACTCATTAAGTTCCTTTTTTTTTAGTTGTTTTGAGACAATGTCTTACTTTGTAGTTCAGGCTGGTCTTGAACTCAACCTCAACTCAATAATCCTCCTGCCTCTCCCTCTGCAGTGCTGGGATTATAGGTGTGGACCACTATGCCCATCATTTTGGTATGTGGTACTTATTGCTGGTGGGTGTAAACCACCACACCTGGCATTGTTGTATGTGATTACCAGGGGTCAAATCTGGGACCTTGCATTTGCAAGGCAGGCACCAGAACCATTGAACTAAATCCTCAGCCCTGCTCATCAAGTTCTTAAAATAGTCCTGAGACTTAGCATTTATCTTCTTTTTATTCATTCAGAAAGGGAAATATTATGTTTATACATGAAAAAATACACAAAAGTCATACATCTGATAAATAGTGAAATTTAAAATTCGGCCCTATGGCCTTAATTGGGATATTTTTAATTACTATAAGTTATAAAAACTATCCTAAGGGAAAATGTTGGAGAGAAATCACCAAATAGTAGATTATAACCTTGAAACCTGAAACATACTCTTCCTTTTGCCAAGTTAATAATAATATTCAAAATAACATCTTTGATCAAATACTAGACACTGTGCTGACCTTTATATGTGCAATTGAATGTTATCCTGATGAAAACAATTGCAAGTATTATTAACTTCTCCTTATTACAAATTAAAGTGATGCTGAGAAAAATCTCTGTTTTGTCAATGTGATCATGTGATGTAGGTGACAGTGTTGAATTAGGAGCCAGCCATAGGCATTCTTTGTACACTTTGTTCTATTAATAGGTAGTTTAGCACCCTTCTTGGTTTATTACTTTGAAAATCAGGGAAATAAAAAAAAACCTATCAGTTTTCTTACTATCAGGTTATTCTTACCCTTTTTCAAGGGAACTGTATATAGACTATTAAATTTGATGCTGAAAACAATTTTATTTTTACAAACTACCCATCTTTACTTTGTAGGATTGACAGACCAGAAATGTCACAGTTTCCAAAGTACCTGCTGAAGACACATATGATCACCCCACATGTACCTTGAAACAAAGGCAGATTATGCTCAACTTCGTTGGTAGCACCTACCTATTGTCGCCCTCTCTGGTGAAAAAGACTGTGAAGGTTTGAATATTTCCTTTTGGTTCTGCAGGAGGTCGCCAGCTGAGACGGACAAAGCGACTGGAAACCAAGACAGGGACCACATCTCTGGGAGCAGAAGGGAGCACGCTGGAGCTGGGGACAGCTAAGGAGGAAGGAGAGGGATGTCAGAGGTGTTGGTACCAGGAGTGGGGATGAAGTGGAAGACAGAAGTGAGCTGTCGGCACATGTAGCTGTGTGACCAGCAAAGGCTCTAAAGGAGGCCAGGAAGCAGGAGGCACACAGGATATGGATGTTAGAGTCATTCAAATTCCTTTGGTTTTAATATGGTGGCTAATTAATGACATATATGATTTCACTGTAGACTTTTTCAGTGTTTGTTACTCATGGGTCTATGACAAAAAGAAAAAAAAAAAACTACAATTTATCTGTAGTTCCAGGAACTCCTTTCTTTTGATTTCCAGTAAAGGCTTCACTTTAAAATTATTAATATAATTCAATATTATAAAAGAATTATACTTCTAATAACATTAAGAGATGATAAAAACTATCTTGGAAAAGAAGAATATCAGTGATGTGAAAGCATAAAAATAACTTTAGGTAACAAATAATCTATTTCCCTGACTCCTTTCAGCATGAAGTTGGGGCTGAATAGTAAGTAAATAACTGAACAAACAAAGCAAGAAATGACTCCAAACTGAAGTAAATAATGACATTATAATACAGAGTATACACTTGATATTCTTTTTTTTTTTTTTTCTTTTGAGACAGGGTCTTACTTTGTAGTTCAGGCTGGCCCTGAGCTCAGCCTCAGACTCACATCATAGCAATTCTCCTGCCTCTGCCTCCCGAGTGCTGGGATTACAGGTGTGAGCCACCACACCTGGCACAGCGGCATGTGGTATTGATTGCTGCTGAGTGTGAGTCTCCATGCACAGTATTGTATGTGGTTACTGGGGGATTGAACTCAGGTCCTTGCGCTTGCAAGACAGGCACTGGAACCACTGAGCTAAATCCTCAGCCCTTGGACATTCTTAAATATGAAATAGTAACTATTGTGCAAAGCTAACCTGTATGTCAGAGTTCAAGGAAGAGTAAGGAAAAGACTATGATTGCACAGAGATTTTACAAGATTTTTTTGTTTTGTTTTTGTTTTATTCCTCTGGAAAAATCTGGTTATGGTTTTAATAAACAGTGAACACATCTGATTTATGACAAAGAAAATAAAATTTTTAATCTCATTTGCTTATATTAAATGAACATTTGTAATTAATTTTACTGTTGAAAAGTCTTATTCTACAGTATTTGACAGTAGTAAACAGGCAGATCAAATAGATATATGTAAAGTGGTATGGACATTAGTCATCTAATTTAGAACTCAAAACAATGAAAATACCAACATTCCATTACAAAGCCATGGCCTATCATCGTCTCAGGTAATCAGGTAGTTATTACAAAGTACAATTCTATTTAGTATCTCTTTAGGCTGTTTTTGATACATTTTAAAGTTTATTCATGGATTTTAGAAGCAAAGAAAATTAAAAGCAATAAATTAAGAGTCGATGATCCATCTGAAGCTGTGCCATTTGATTAAGAGCTCCACATTCATTCTCTCCCCTTCCCCAGCCTCTCACTGTCATTCTACTTTTTACTTTACTGAGTGCAACATTAGTGGCTTCAACAGAGATGTTTGACCATAAGTATTTGTCTTTCTGTCTCCTGATTCAGAGAAATAGGCGTTGAAATCTCCTGCTCTGATAAGTGACTATAGTCAATAATAATGTACTTTATGTTTCAAATAATTAAGACAGTAGCTTGCAAGTGCCTCACCATTAAAGATGACTGACAAAGAAGGTGATGGATATGTTAATTTGCTTGATTTAATAATCCCACATTGTATACACTTATCAAAACACACTGTAGTATATAAATTGTATATGATTATTTGGCAACAAAAATAATACTAACATGTATTTTTAAGTTGAAAAGACCAATAAAAATTAGAAGTCATTCTACTAGATTATGTCCTGATAAATAAGATAATGTCAATGGGTTCTGCAAGACAAAGTTACACAACTGTCAGCTGAAAATTGCTTCTTGTGTGGGGGAAAGAGGTATATGTCATTTTCCAAAAGCTCTAGAAACATTATGACTTTCCAATTCTTATGAATTAGGCAGAGATAGACTTTAAAGAAGGAAAGAAAGCTTTCAAAGTTATTTTTCACAAGTGAAGTATCATTGTATTTAGAGAAAAATCTTATTTTTTGAAACTACTCTGAACATTTACAATTGGAAAACTTGACTTTCAAATACTTCAGGCATTTATAATCTGTTAAAATTTCACCATTAATTGTGAGATATGTGTGTGAATTCATGATTCGTCCTTGCTCAGGATCTGTTTTCCTCTTCAACTCCCTGAATCTTGGGAATGTATTTAATCTTGACAAGTGATTTCTAGCCCCAAACTACAAACACACCTGGTCTTCAAATAATCTCCACACTGGTTTTATAGACCATTTTCTCTTATTCTTATAAAAACCACTGCCCATTCTTGCATTCACTTTGTACAGGAGCCAGCTGAGTGGGTGTTCCTGCTGTGCACTAAACTTCTATTAGCTGGAAAATCGCCTCTTGTGTGGAGGAGAGAGGAATATCTCATTTTCCAACAGCCCTAGGAACATTACGACTTTCTGTTTCTCACTAGTTATGCAGAGACAGAGAGATTTTAAAGACGGGCAGAAAGCTTTCAAAGTTATTTCCAGCCTCACAGAATTTTGGGGCTACTTCTTTGTACATAAAACTTTTCCTGTGCTTTCCTAACCAGCACAGTACTTGAAATAAATGGGATATCAGCATCAAGCTAGCTCAAGCGAGGCCACTCAAACCAGCATTGTGTAGCATAGTGACTCCCTCCTTCCCCATCACTCTGCCTCCCCAGGGCTGCTCTCCTAGGTAAGTTCATACCATCCTCTCAAATATTCCAGTTCCTTTGCTCAGTACATCCTGGGAGTCCTCCTTTTAGATCCCACAAGCCTCCCCAGCTACTGTATCCAGTCTCGTACTTGCATCAGTAATGCTCTCTTCTTATCCTTATCTGTCTCCTGCTGACAGAGCTTGCCCTCACTTCACCTTCCTCAAATACATTCTCTGTACAGCAGCCAGAATAAGTGTATGCAAACACACATGTGGTCCTATTACTCCACTGCTTATTTATCCTCAATCTTCTTTATATCCCTGGGCAAACTTCATGATTCTTAATCAGTTTCCTGGCTTTGGCTCAGGCTTATCTTTTGTCATGCTTTGGCTTCCTCCACAAAATGGGCCTCAGGAAAGGAATTATGCACCAATACTTGATTTAGGAAGTGATTACAGGTATATGAATGGAGTTGTGAGAGTAAACAGTGTCCTGAGGAACCTTTAACAGTTCCTGGTTATTTGGAGGGTTTTGTCACTGTTGAGAACTGAAGACAATGTTCTTTGGGGCTCTGGGAATCAAGCCAAAGGTTTTCTATCTGCTATGGCTTGTTTTTTAAATGTCACCTAAAGCCTCATGTGAATGAGGAGGGCTGTTTTGGAGGTGGCTGAATCTAGAGTGTGTGATGCTGGGATTCAGGACATATGATTACTAAACCACTACACGAGAGTCACTGGTTCGGCACCACCTAATCCCAGTAGGCTGATTAAGAGGAAAGGGACAGAAAGATGCTGTTAAACTCTCTTGTTGCTTTTCCTACCTTCTGGCTGCCATGAGCTACTTCCCCTCTGGAAGGTCAGTCTCCTACACCACATTACCTTAGAGTCAACCAAGTACAGATTGAAGCCACTGTGAACTGTGAGTCAAGTAAATCTTTTCACCTTTAACTTTGAGTGTGGAGTATTTTGTCTCAGCAATGACAGAAAGGTCAGTAAGCCATTCTCCTTAGGGAGAGTAAGTGGGACTGTTTACCCCCATTCCTCTATGGCTGTTAGCTGAGTGTGAATCCAGAGGTTTGTGTCTTCTTGCAAAATTGTCAAATATTTCCTGTGACCATGAATCATTCCATTGTGCAGAGGCTTGGAGAAGTCATCAGGAGGCAGTGTACATTCACTCCTTTCACTAGGCCAGCACTGATCTAGCCCGTGGCACCTTTGTTCAAAGGCAATGAAGAGCATGGTGAGCAACAGGTGAGCCATTGCTTGATGGAGGCTATATGGCAGCTCTGCAGTTTCTGATGCTTACATATCACTTGTTTTTTTCTACTCTAACTACTGGACATTTCCAGAGCCTTCATATAAGCAGTTCCCACTCTGACAAGCCCATCTCCCAATCGACTCTTACTTTCTCCTCATGGCTCTGTTGAAATATTTTATCCTTTGGTAACACACACAAAATATATAACAGAAAATAGTAAATTATAAAATAGTTCAAGTCAATGAACTAAAGAATACCTTGTTTCAAAAGTAGAGTTAAACCTCATAAATAATGAAAGAAATACACATATGAAAACCTAAAATTCCTCTGTCCTGATGGTAAGACATTGATATCCGTTCCAATCTCATACTGGCCATACATCAGGCTCATATATGGTCATTGGTTTTTAGAAGCCAATTTAGAAAATTCCTTTAAGAAAAACATAAATATAAGCATTTGCCCAGTCTCATTTCCATAAAATTAAAATTTAAAAAATTAACAAATGCCTTCTTCATTGGGACATGACCTTGAAATGATGGTAACTTTACTCCAAATGTAGTATCCATACAGTTTACCAGTTTAAAGGCAAAAGAAGCATTTAACCTAATTTTAGAAAAAAATTAAATTTGATTAATGATCCCCTGCAAAAACCTACCAAGAATTTTCAAGAAGTTCAACAAGAGAAAAGGTTTCAATGAACAGGAGCAAATGCTTCCAATCATTTTTTCCTCAAAACCATCTTAGTCATATGTGGTATCATCATCAAACATCAACTGGTCCACCTGTGTGGGGACTGCAAAGCCTGCACACAGAGACACTCTTCTCCCCAGCCTGGGGGAATTGCTTCTCACAGAGCGGTCCAGACTCTGATGATTCAGATAAAGCTCAGGGTAGAATTAATCACAGATTCTTTACTTCAATCTAAATAGACATTATATATATAAAAAAGAAGAACATGTTTTTAACAAAAGAATGGCTTTTTATACAGGGGAAATGATTTTGTTCTTACTAATCCTCCATGCTTTCTCTCAATAGTAACTTGTCTTCAAATAAGGCCTCAATAAAGAACCAATCAGGTCTCCTTTTCTCTGCTCTTAGAGGCCTAATCTCCAGTCTTTCCCTAATCTCTCTGGCCCATTAATGTTGCCATGGCTACAGATTCCTTATCTGTTGTCATGGGGAAGACAAGGTGAATTTGTCACACTATAACAATAGCCTTCTTTTAAGAACATTTTAAAAAATTTTATCATAGCAAAATCCAGACAAAGAATCAATCACTAGAGTGAATATAAATAAAAAAACTATTTTAAAACAAAAATAATATCTTGATATATCCAATTTTGAAAATAATTGTTATCGGGTTATTCTGTAAAGCCACATCTTTCAAGACTCTTCTCTTTTTTCATTATTACTATACAGTATTTTAAACATTTATTTTTCTTTGGCTAGCTAACAGTACACTTTTTTCCTTCTCTATAAAATACATCAAGATTAGAAGTATTTGTAAAAATGGAAATATTTAATTACATTAAACTTCAAACAAACCAGGAAACTTAATTCTCTCTCTCTCATTTTCCATATTATCAATTCAAATTATATAGAGTGGCCCCTAAATTAAGTAGTTACTTAATTAGCTAATGTATTTCATAGCATGAAGATTTAATAAAGATAAAAATAATTAGATATCATTAATTAAATAATAGAAATATTACATTGTTCTACAAGAAATATCCCTTATTATTTTTCTCATGCTATGAAAACCAAAATCTAGTCTGTGACAAAAAACTCTAGTTTATTGTTTGAATAAAGAAATAGATAAAACCTAAAATTTGATTTAAACTTTTCACAGATTATAATTCTTCTAAAAGGAAATTTGGTTGTCATTATTCAAGATTTTAAAGAATAATATGCTTTCCTAACATTTTTATTATTTTTGATATTGTAAAAGTTTTAACTTTTGAGATCCTGTATTAAGATCCATAGTAAATATAAAAAACAAATTCTTTTTTCTTTTCTTTTTTTTTTTTTTTTTTAGGTTTTTTGAGATAGGGTATCACTTTGTAGTTCAAGTTGGCCCTGAGCTCAGCCTCAAACTCACATCACAGCAATCCTCCTGCCTCTGCCTCCGGAGTGCTGGAATTACAGGTGTGAGTCACCACGCCCAGCATTGTGGAATGTGGTACTGACTGCTGCTGGGGGTGAGTCTCCACACCCAGTATTATATATGGTTACTGGGGATCGAACCTGGGCCCTTGCACTTGCAAGACAGGTGCCGGAACCACTGAGCTAAATCCCCACCTTAAGAAATAAATCTTAACAATACCAATTTAAATCATTTTTATTTAGAATTAATAAGAGATGAAATTTGATTTTGTTTACCTCACAATACCTTATTAAATCTTAACTTTCCATGAAAGAATTTACTGTATAAGTGTCTAAAATGAGTAAGCAATATTTACTGAATGACTATCAAGTTTTGTTATTGTTGAAGTTAAGAAACAATTATTTTTAGTTTTAGTTTTTATTGGTAATATAAATATACATAATTATGGGGTACAATATGGTACTTTGATTCATGTGTGCAATATGTAAAATCAAATCAGGGTAATTTTCTTTCCATATCTTTAAGTGTTTATAATTTTTCTGTAGGAAGAAACCTCAAATTTACCTCTTTTAGTTCTTCATAAATTGTTGTGGATTACAGTTACCTACTGTAGTCTAGAACATCAGCGCATATCCCTCTCATGAAAGTGTAGGTTGGTACCTGTCATTCCACCTCTCTCTATATATGTCCCTCTTCACCTTCTTTTCCTAACTTTGGTGACCTGTAACCACTACTATATACTCTACATCCAAACCAAGTCAACATACAAGGCAAAGCACATTGTCTTTGTCTTTCTGTGCCTGGATTATTTCCTTTAACATAATCTCCTCCAATTCCATTCATATGGCAATAAATTACAATTAAATTCATTTTCATGGCTATATTCATGTCATTTTCACTACATTCACTTGATGATAGTATATCCCACTGTATGCACTACACTGTATGCAGTAAATTCCACTACACTTTTATTAACCATTCATCCACCGATAGATATAGATTAGCTGATCCCACACCTTGGCTATTTTGAATAATCTTGCAATAAACATAAGACTGAAAATATTTTTCTGATATACTGATTACTTCCTTTGCATATACAATTAGTATTGTAGTTAGATTATATAATAGTCCCTTTTTGGTTTTATGAGAAACCTTATTGCTTTCCAATAACAGTGAGTAAGCGCTTCCCTTTCTCTACATCTTTGCCAATATTTGTACATTTTGCCTTTTTGAGAAATTATTTAACTTTAGCCTGTTGATTTTGATCTCAGAGAGCAGGGAACTAGTTTGAGGATATATAGTGTACACTTGAGAGACAAAAGTTTTGAGAGTGTCTTACTTACAAATTAATTCCATGCACAATTTCAGAAGGATATTTTGTTTGAACACTAGAGGATGTTTTCTTAATGAATCACTTCTGTTCTCCTTTTAGAAGATGATAGACTTTATAGTACTAACACATTACAATAATAATCATGCAGTGGAATTGGATTATACATTTCATGAACTTCCTTTGATAAAATGAATTTGTGCACCTAATAATTTATCTGTTGGATATTCATGAAAGAATGACTGTGGACAAGGCACTATGAAAAGCCATTCAATCCAAAACCAGAGAAGGAACAGTGTTCGACTGCATCTTTCTTGACTTGCTATCCTATACCAAGCTGTGTGTTCTGTTAAAGCAGGAACCAAGACTAAACTTTTTGCTCACCACTTTCATCCTCCAAATCATCAATGTACCTTAGTCAGATTGCAACTATCTAACATTTCCTCAGAGGGAAAGGATTTGCAAATTTGTGAGATAATATTTGAATGTGGCTGCAGAATTTCCTTTCAGTACTCTGTTAAGTGCTTGCTTGAAAATATACACTGGAGAAGACTGAGCTATTACTTCCAGCTACTAATGTCTTCATCAATAATTTACTAGGAAATTACAAAGTAGAATAAAAAAGCTGAACTCAGAGGGATGCAAGTTTGACTTAAGAATGTTTCTGTTTGGATTAAATGAAGAAAGGGTAACATATCACAACCTGTTCTGAAACCCAGCTATATAACAAATAATGGACAAAGTGTCATCATATAAGAATGGTTCCTAAGGGAAAGAATACTTTTAGTAAGAAGCATATGAAAATTTCACCCAGGCTCTCCTGTGCATCCAGGACAGCATCTGGGGCTCTTTTCCAAGAAGTATTATTCTCATCTTGGAATCATATATCAAAAGACACTGCCAGATGAAGGTTGCACTGTAAGAAGAGTTCTGTGTGGGCACACAGAAATATAAGCTGATGAATAAATTCTTGAAAGTATTAGCATATTTGGAGAGATAACTATAGGATCTCAGAGTGTGGGGTTCTTTCAGACAAAGTGAAGAGAAACAGTATTTGGCCAACAGATCAACAAATAATGTGACTAAAGGATTTTATGTTCAAATCTTTATATAGTTTATATGAAGAGGTATGCACTGCATGCTTTTGTTAATCTCTTATTTCCAAGCTGCTTAACTCTAAAAGTAACTTTTAGAATTTATCCAAGAAGAGAACAAAAATGCAGTAGCTTAGCGAGATGGCTAGAACACTGTAAATGTAATCTAATGAATATGATGAGAAAACTAATCCAATAGCATGGGCATTGGATCCCTCCTCTGACATTCTCTAACTTGGAAAATTATTTAGCTTCTCTAAGCCTTACTTATCACATTTTAAAATCAAGCCAACTATAGCATTACAGCTTAAGTAATGATGAGAAATGGATTTTAAGGATTGCTCACAGTACCTAGTATATAATTTATATTTAAAGAATAGTTATTTTTACTCATTGCCTGTCTTTAGATCCACAAATAGCTTGAGTCTGCTGGCCTTGTTTCACGGCATCTAACTGGAGGCCCCAGGCTCTCATATAAAGTCATAGGAAGTACTCTGCTAATCTATTAGGTCAAGTGCATTGGAGACAACAGCGCTCCCTCTATGGAAGGACACAGTTCTTGCTTACCTTGATCTCATTCATTATTTCTTTTATAGGTTGCAGGAGGAAATCAGTTTCCAATTTCACCTTTTATCTTATCATCTCATGAGTCTGTTCCTACAGAGTTTACTTCATTTCAGCTCTCTTTTCTCTGTTTTCTTACTAGTCACAGGAGCACTTCCATTTGTCACCATCTCAAGGCTTTGTGAGGCCATGCTTAATCTTATCTCTCATCAATGTCTCTTCCTTGTATCCTTCCCAGGTGTGAGGGAGTTGAGCTACTACCCAGGCCCCCGCTCCCTCTGCACATACCCTGTCCCCTGAGGATAAGCCACCAAATTCCCAGTCATTGTTTTCCTGCTCCATGCCTGAAGACCCCAAATGTGCCATTTCAATCATTCCCCTGTCACTGGTGCTTCTTCTGGGGATAAAGACTGACAAGCTGTGACAGGTCCCCTCCTCTACTCATCTGTATTTATCATCCTTCACCTCCTCCCAGCCATATGGTGCTTTGTCCCAGGCTGCCATGCAATCCTGTTCCCAGCCTGTGCAGAACATCTAGAGAACACACGCCCTGCTCACGTGGATTAGCATGACAGAAATGCAGAGGCGACGTTTTCCATGCAGTATTTTCTCCTGGAGACATATTGCTAAAGCAAACCAGCTGACAAGCTCCCATTTTACAAAAGAAAAAAAAAACTGAATTAATGCCAGAAAGAAAACATATTTTATGACTGGGTAAGATTATTAGATGTTTCTGATAAGAAGGTCAAATAACAATAAGTTGAAAATAATAAAATATATGCAAAAAATATAAACTATTCCCTTTAGCAATGTTGGGCTTTTGAAGAATGCCTTGCACAGTTCTAGGTGTAAGGTGCTCCGTGACAATGCTTGTCACTTTTGGTGGCTCAGTGAGTTCCGCTGATGAGTTTCCAACTCTTGTAGGGAATTCAAGATGCATTTGAAAATCATTGATTTAAGGGTATAGCACAGGGGCAGCTGCATAAACATTCAGTGTCAGGGGAGATGAGTTTCAGTGTCCTGCACTTTCTCTGAGCCTTGGCATCAGGCTGGAAGACTCATTTGCTACACCTTATGTTTCCTGCAGGCAGGAAGGTGATGAAGACAGAGGGGGAACAGGGTACAGGGATCTCTTCGGCGTCTGCTCAGTATTCTTGGCTCAACCTCCTTCCTACTCCTTGAACTTTATAGCCACTGAATAAAATTCAAGAGAAATACAATAAAGCACCTATAAGGAGGTACAAAACCAAGAATTATTCTTGCTTATTCCACTTGAGTTTATGCCAGTAGAAGCTTGGAAGCCACACGTGACAACCGAGGGTGCATGCAGCTTGCACATAAAGCAAATTTCTCTGCATCTTCTCTTTTGGGGCAGAGATTGTTCCTCCATGCTGATAAGCATCAGAAACAGACAGACAGATGGACACAGACAGAGAGTAAGCAGGCCCAGAGAAACACAAGTGACCAGGTCCAACCAGTTCTTTCCCATCCCTTTTAAGTAGATAGTACTTGCCATCACAGAGAGACCATTCACACAAGGTCCTACTTTTACTCTTGAATTGCATAGCAGTGAGGACAATGACTGTATGAGTGTAAATCATGAGAGCTTTACTAGCTCGAACCTAGCACTCAGACTTCAAATACATGAATTAGACAGAGAGAGGTGTGATTGATTAGCAATAAATATATCATATAATCATAAATTGTGACTACACATCGAATGCAAGTATTCTATTTGGTCACAGTAAATAGAACAATATTCATTCTTAGAAAAAAGATTTATCTTCCAAAAAGCCTTGCTTGATTTTTAAAAAATCATTAACAGCTATTTACCTCAGATGCCCATTGATATGAATTATTGTTGATGAATGTACTGAGTAATTCAAATATAACATAGGAGGGACATGTTGGGATCCGGAATTTAGGACTTGAGTGTGTATTGACCATAACAAATGAATCTACATTAAGTCTGATTCCTTATTGCAATTCTAGCTTTGGAAACATAGGTGAGACCTATATTCATGTGCTCAAAATTCTCAGGAAGTCAGATATATGTATGATGGATGCCATTCTTTTTTTTGGGGGGGGTGATAAAGTGAAAAGAATTGTTGAGTTAGAACTGGGAGAGACAACTTGCTATGAGTGGCAAGTTTTTGTTCCCTCCCAAATTCAAGTCAAACACAGTCCCAGTAGAGCATCACTGAGGGTGTGGCCTTTAGGAGGTGAGAGGCCATGAACTGTCTCTTGGAAAGTGCTGGACAGAAATTCCCCTTCTTCCCTCTCTTCAGCCACTGTGTGAGAACAGCATTCTTCTCCTCTAGAAGACACCACAGACACCAAGAAAATCCCTCAGAAAATCACCAGATCTTCAATTACCTTAAACTTAGATTCACTGACTGCAGAACTCTGAGGAATGAAGTTTGGCTGTTTCAAGTTACCAAGGCTGGGGTATTTTTTTTTTTTTTTTTTTTACAATAACACAGAGGGACTTGGGAAAAGCTCTCTTTCTGTTAGTGTATGGTAAATGCTTTCTGGTTTTCACATAGGTTCAATCTCTAAAGTGACTGCCATTTCGCTAGGCTAAGAATCAATCATACCTTCCATCTTGGGCCACCCACTCACACATATTTCATTCTCTACTTTTCAGCTTTTTTTCTTCTTTAAAACAAGTTCATCTAAATTGGAGACCAAATTTGGAACCCAGTGACAGCCCCATTACATGGTTTCATAGTAATAGCAGTGTCACTGTCTTCTTAGGTTGAGATTAGCCAATGTCACTGACTGGGTAATTCAAGTATCTGTTGGGAGCCACACCTCAGGAGTTTGACCGTTCTCCTTTAAGAAATCAGGAGATCTGCAATGCACTCTGAGGTTGCTGCCCTGACTGATTTTAATTAAATACAGAGATGGTTTGGTTCTTGAGAAAGTGAGCTAAATGACATATATCCCTGAAAAATGCTCTATGACTAACAAAATAGTTGAAAAGGAACGCTCTGTTGGCAAAACAGATTCTCTGTGCCATAACTTGTGAGATAACCTAGACATAAATAAGTAACATGACACAACGTTCGGTCATTCTGATAACTTACTGACTATGTTAAAACAAATGACACATAGCTCATAGTTGGGTTAAAGTTTCAAGGAAATACTAACCAAGATAAGATATAGAGAGAATTTGGGGGGAACTGCAAAAATGGTTGTTTAAGATTATTGTGCTTGCTCATATCCTGTGATTATTGTTAATCTTCCCACATGGTTGATGTAATCCCTTAACAGAACTAGTTTTCAGTGCATAAAA